>JAVYIG010000324.1:0-47062 GCA_035222895.1 Strongylocentrotus droebachiensis | reverse complement strand
TGGTGTTCCCACAATACCTCGTAGTTATGCAGCATTACATCAAGAACCTGGGTGTTGAACTGTTGATTATTTATGAATATTTTTGATGTTATGTTTAGTTGATAAATATTTGTTGTCACTCTGACGGTATTTGTAATTAAGTGTTCTCTATAGATTAAATGCACCCGATTTAACTATAATTAGCATTGTATACACTGCTGAATTGAGGGGTGGGTCAATATAAATTATTTGGTTGTCGGCTAGGGGAGAGTATTCGAACAAATATTATTTACTGTACTAAGCGAAGTCAGAATTAAAGAACTTTTATGTGCAAATTTGAATTTTCGTCACCCATTTTGTTGTATTTCTGATTTTCTTTCTGCTAATAGCGCTACAGTTAGACTTTTAATTGGCCTTACAGAGCCTCTCTTAACCTCTAGTGGGCTATATTTCATATAAGCATGCTACAAAATTTACAAATGTGAACTGCATTGTTTGAACAAACGGTAGATTACTATTGTGTTGTATGCTCAATTATTTATGTAAAACGTGAAAATACAAATACAATATTCTTGCTTTCATATATTTACAAAGATAACTGAAATAGATATATGTGTCAGATTATCTCTCTCTCTTTCTCCCTTTTTTTTGGGGGGGGGGGGTGCAGATGTGTGTGTTTGCAGTTTGCATGGTTTTGCATTATGTGTTTCATTGCAAAAAAGAAGAAGAGAGAGAGAGAGAAAGTTGAATAGAGAGAGATGGGGAGAAAGAAAAAGAATTAATAGAGAGTGAAAAGGAGGGAGAACGAAAATGGGTATAGGAAGAGAGAGGAGGGACGGGGACAGAGAAAGAGACAGGGAGGGAGAGAGAAAGATGAATAGAGAGAGAGGGGAGAAAGAAAAAGAATTAATAGAGAGAGAAAGGGAGGGAGAGAGAACAAAAATGGGCATAGAAAGAGAGGAGGGACGGGGACAGAGAAAGAGACAGGGAGAGAGAGAGAGAAAGATGAATAGAGAAAGAGAGGGGAGAAAGAAAAAGAATTAATAGAGAAAGAGACAGGGAGGGAGAGAGAGAAAGATGAATAGAGAGAGAGGGGAGAAAGAAAAAGAATTAATAGAGAGAGAAAGGGAGTGAGAGAGAACACAAATGGGTAGAAAGAGAGAGGAGGGACGGGGACAGAGAAAGAGACAGGGAGGGAGAGAGAAAGAAAAGATGGCCATAGAGGAATTAAAAAAATTAATATTATATGGAAACAAATCATTTACCAGTTACAATTTTGATGTGAAAAAAAAAAACAGTTGGGGAAACAAACGGGGAACTAGTTAAAATAATAATTGATTGACCATTCTAACAAAATAACTATATAGATCTATAGTAATTAACAATTGCAATCAAATGAATTAATATATTAATCACAATAAAAACTTAATTCATATTAAATCATTATTATTATTATTATTATTAGGTGATTTTTTTGATAAGAATTTGTAACCCCCAAAACAATAAGACTCTTACAGTTAATTTAAAAGAGCCCTTGACAACCTTAGATGTATTTATCTAACGAAGGTTTTCAGGGGCCGATGTCAATTTGTTCTGGGTCAGATTGAGTGCTTCACCAGCACCACACAAATGTGAGTACGTGGGGCACTTTCTGCATCGGCGCGCCAGTTTGGTTCGATTAATTCGTCGCTGTTTTCACGAAGTGACGGTAGTGAGGAAAATCGTAACGCAAAGTGAATGCAATTTTTTTTCACTACCGTCACTTCGTGAAAACAGCAACGAATTCATGAAAATGCAATTCAAAAGTTTATTTCAGAGATGTTCTAACCATCATCTTTTCAAGATTGCTCATTAAGATGTCCGGATCGTACTAACAATGCTTAGTTTAACAGTTTTGTCAATTCTTAACATTGAAACCCTAGCCCATAAAAATTATGTTAGAAACCCTATGGCTGAGACTAGTTTTACAAACCTTGGTCCGAGGTTTGGGAATTACAGACCAAAGTTTATACAAACCTTCCTTTGTGGAATGGGTTTGAAAATAAACCAGGTTTGAGCTCAGACCAAGGTCTGTATAAACCTTGGTCTGATCAAACCGGGTCTGTCCTCAGACCTCCGTTGTGAATTCGGGCCTTAGTGTTGATGTTTTTAAACTGAATAGATAACTATGGAATGGATTCCAAGGTAGCTTGCATCCAGAGGGTTTGTATCGCTAGGCGGGCCGTGGTGCCTCGTTTTAGTGTGAAGTGTGAAGCGGGTACCTCGGGTACCTCGGATTGTGTTGGATCGGGGAAAGGATTTTGATGTTTATGTAATCAATGTAACCGACTCCTATCACCGATTATCGGGAGAGACTCAGCTTGGGGTAGCTGAGGAAGTGGATGAGTTGCAGCCGGTTGAAGCCGATGGTCCTTTAATCAGACAAGCTACGGCCACGGCTGCAGCTGCTCCGCTTTAAGACCTGACTAGGAAGCATTCTTTCCACAGGGAGACGGAGCACCCATGTGTGTTCGAGGCCATAAAACGGCTGTCTTTTGATATCTCCCAAGTGACACTATGGGGTTCCAATAATACATGTAAGTCAGAATATGATCAGGTTTTGGGGGAGTAATTCCTCTGGAGTAATTCCTCTGGATCAACAAGAGCCTTTTGGGATTGGCTTGATGGTGTTGTGGGCCTGGGTGCCCTGAATGATATCAGGAACTTGCCGGCAGTGGCTATTGTGCCCCCGGGTGCCGAGTGGCCCAGAGAATGTAATCTTATTTTGTTGAAGTGTTTTCACCTTCTTTATCATTTTCCATCTGATTTAAGTGATCTGCTTTTATCATTCTAATACTTCTTACAGCACCGTTTGGACTGCCTGTAGGGAGCCGTTTGGCTCTCATGTGGGACTGCCCAGTTTCTGGACATTGTACCATCCAAACTGCACTTGGGGAATGGGGAGCCACTGGGCTCTTCCACTTTTCTGCACACTTATTGCCATTCATCGTTTATGTTGATCACTCACTCTCATGCTCGGTCACCTTGGGAATTTAATGTAATGCCCCGGTTAGTCCCTTATGCCCGTGCCAAGACGTTTTGCAATTTGTCATTATGTATAACCGGCACGGTAAGGGTTAACTGGTATATTTCTGTTTCTTTATGCCTGTAATGCCCCGGTTAATCCCTTACGCCCGTGCCAGGACTGCTATTCTTTGTCATTTACACGTGACACCGGCACGGTAAGGGTTAACTGGTATATTTCTGTTTGTAACCAGAATGGAAACCATTATGGTTATGGGATTGACTAGTTATATTATATAGTTGTATATTTCGTGCATCATTATGGCTATGGGATTGACTAGTTATATTATATAGTCGTATATTTCATGCACCATTATGGCTATGGGATTGGGTCTCTATACACATGTATTTTTCATAATATTTCCGGTACCAAATTTTGGAATACAGTATATTTTTAGGTATGATAAAGGCGCCCGCCCTCTGGAAAGGCCAAGACTTCATCGGTGCTGGCAGGGAGGGTCCTTGACCCATCCGCCAGCGGGAACGGCGTGACCCCGCACTGCGGTACGGGAGTAGTTTTAAGTTAGTTTTAGTTTAGTTTAAGTTAGAAGTAGGCTTCAAACTAATTAAGTAGGGAATAATGTAGTGATTCAGCCCGAGCCCGTATGGCTCGGGCGCATATATGCGCGAGTACCGCATTCGGCGGCACTCGCAGATAGTTTTCCTGGCTATGTCCCATACTGGGGACATCAGATTGGAATCGAGACTGTCAAGCGTGCAACACATAGCCGTCTGCCGGTCTCCTCGGATCTTCAAGTGTACGCATAGTGGAGCTCCACTCGTCGGTACACATCGGCATCGAGCTTCGACTCCGAGTATACATAGTTGGTTCTGCAGTTTATGGTAGGACTAATCCTTATTCTAGTAGTTTGTAGCATAATGCGTAATTAACAGTTATTTAGGCCCAGTAAGTTTATATTCTGCCCCGTCACTACAGCATTTAATTACGGTCAGAGAAGCACAAATATTTTGATGCCGCATTTGTGTCACTGGCAGGTCAGGGGGGGGGGGGGCGTTTTTTATTTTATTTTTTAAGGTAAAATTTACGTTACTATCATATTTTTTTACCGGTTTGGAGGCTAGGGGGGGGGGCGGTAGAATCGGCCCGTGGATCCGCGCCTGTCCAAAATAGCACACACACACAATCGCCTCGCCGCTACGCGGCTCAGTAAAGAAAGAATGTAAAGGTTGCTCCCAATAATGAGGAGGAAATAATGTGCAGAACGGGAAGAAATCGAGAGAATGTCATCACGGGATGAAAGTCAGTAACAGCTATGTAGCTTGTAAATTTGTAAGAGGGAAAATGCTGATTAAAATGATAATGATGAAATAGCAAATAATTGAGGAGTATCATAGATACCAATTCAATGGATATTTGTATAAAAAAGAGCCCCCGTCAGTACTAAAAGAGGTGCGAGTACAAAAAAAATAATTTGAGCCCTGTTCTATATGCTTTTAATTTTGTAGAGTATTCATTATTATTTTCATAGACTGTCTTTCCAGGCTTTTATATACCTATCTTGTAATTTGTCCTATTGATAGAAAATGTATTATGGTTTTGCCAGATGCGAGAGAAACCTCATGAGTTTTAAAAGGATTTCATGTTTTTGCAATATTTGATGTCAATGATTTTGCCCTCAACGTAAGCTTGCTAAACAAAGCTCTTTTCGGAGGAGTTTATCATCGTGATGCCAGCAGCCAACAGCATATTTTAATGTTGTTAGTGCGAGGGGGAATCGTTCAGTTTCCGCTATAATAGTGCTACTCATCGCTGATCCGTTAGTGCCAATGAGAGCTTTAAAAAAAAAATCGGTTGTAGGGAGTCAGGTAGGAATGTTTTGGAGCATTTCTTTAATTCTTTCGTATCCTTTATCAAGTATTCAAGCCCTCATATTTCGGAATTATAAAGAAGGATTGGTTTTATACAGGTATCGGAAAAGGTTTTGCCCCTGCACCCTATCCGTTAAGATAGAAGTGGTTCCCAAGACAACCTTTTGTTGTATACAGTTGGAGAGAGTGTGAGTTTTATGTTTAGATGAAAGCTGCTAAGAACCACTCCCGTGGACCTTTTATTATTTACAACATTTCTTGCTGTCTGCTGCCTCGAGATCACTGGGGCGAAGAAAGGTAACAATTTTTACCAAGGATCCCTAGGATTTATCCTTTTTGAATCCATTGAATGTTGTGTCATGCAGTATTCAGGTATTGTCTTCTGCTACCTAATCCGAAGTCCGAAGGTACGTTGTGCTCTTTAAAAAGAGAACACAATAAGGGGCAGTGAATTTTCGATACCAAGGGATGGATTAGAGTTTATTTCTAAAAAAAGAAATGAAAAGGCTGTCTGACTTTCAATCCATTACACTGCTCCCATTGTGTGCTCTTTTCAAAGACCACAAAAAGCCCTCAGATTAAACATTCCATATCTCTTGAAGAGAGAAAAAGGTTATTCCTAAAATGAAATGAAAGGGCTATATATGGTGACTAATTGCTGCAGTCGTGAGCGAGGCAAATTCGTAAAAAGAAATGACAAAAATACTGAAACATTATTTACATTTTTTAATATATATCTATTTGACTTTCAAGAGCCTTGTTTTCTTTCTCGTTTGCAAGGGGAGAAGAAGATATGTCACGTTAAAGATATCATAGAGATCAGTGTTGTATGCGTATATATTATATACACAGGCCCCGCGGAACGTTTATCAAAGGGGGCTAAAGTATTTACGATCAGGTAGAGGGTAGCGAGCGTAAATTGGTGTGTGGGGGGGGGGTTCAGGGGTTTTAGGCATTTAATTACGGTCAGAGAAGCACAAATATTTTGATGCCGCATTTGTGTCACTGGCAGGTCAGGGGGGGGGGCGTTTTTTGTGTTTTTTTTAAGGTAAAATTTACGTTACTATCCTATTTTTTTACCGGTTTGGGAGTCTAGGGAGGGGGGCGGGCCGGTAGAATCGGCCCGTGGATCCGCGCCTGTCCAAAATAGCACACACACAAATCGCCTCGCCGCTATGCGGCTCAGTAAAGAAAGAATGTAAAGGTTGCTCCCAATAATGAGGAGGAAATAATGTGCAGAACGGGAAGAAATCGAGAGAATGTCATCACGGGATGAAAGTCAGTAACAGGATATTTGTATAAAAAAAGAGCCCCCGTCAGTACTAAAAGAGCCCCCGTGAGAAGGCTCACTGGGGCTCTTTTTTGGGGGGGAAGAGCCCCCGTGGACATAAAACTAATTTGAGCCCTGGATAGGAGAGGATGATCAAGCATAATGATGTGCACCAATCTATAAATGTGAATTACTAAGTAGCCTGTTCACACTACAGCTCTACAGTTACAAAGCATTTGTAGCCTTAATTTTAAGCAGTTGAAGAAATTAATAAAAGTAGGCCTACTTGAAGAAATCGTTGAATTGTAAGATATTCAGTTTATTTTTTTATTAATGTGAGGGTATCGACTCGAAGTCATAAATCAGACGAAGCAGTTGTTGCGGTTCTATTGGGTATGAGGCCATTCTTTATTTCATGATGTTCAAATCAAACAAAAGAGGGTAGAAGACCCTTGACTGCATGAAGTCACTTCAGTTGCTGTAGAAAATTAAAAGACACACAAAGTACAGTAAGTATTGCATCATTATGATCACAAATAATTACTTGCTACATCTGCTTTCCAGACCATCTTCCATATTATACAGTGTATGCATTTTAGTTCATACATGTACTTAGTATATATATTGAGTTTACCTCAGCCTATGAAATTCATGTAGTAAATAGATCGGCAATGAAGGCCACTCCCTATTTATTACTTTCACATATATATATAACACAATTCTCCAATTAGTGAGCCATTATAATCCTTCTATCAGCCTTAAGCAATATAGAAACATACTCCAACTAATCACAGTACAAGGCTTACCAAAAAGCAATGTTCTACCACGCCTTTCTAGCATTAATAGCAATTACTACCAGCATGCATCCTTCATGTAAATAAAGTTAAATCTCCCTCTTCTTCACACAAATCATAATCTATCCAATTAAGCTCCTCAGCAAATCTTAACATCAGAGAGTTAATTATATACTGTACTCACATATTAAGGTGTCCAAAACCAACTATAGACCTCAAGAATATCAGGATGAGACATCAATTACAGCTTCATGTAGGCACAGCTACAACCAGTCTAATCTCTGCTCACTGTATGTATGAGCTTTAACCTGCATGCAGTGAGTGTATGTTCACTGGGGCATATCACTCCTCTTTAGTTAGGTACATTCCTTTTACCCCTGACTAATTTGCATTATAAAGAAAGGCCTATTTCTCATTCCCTCACATTAAGTAAGACCTTTGGAAAAAATAATACCCCAGGAACGTGAAAAACAAAACTTTTATTGTAATGCCTATAAACGGACATATTTAAAAACTGAAATGTGGCACCACCCAAAAAATATAATTCTGAGATCCTCCTTTGTCTTTAATTTGCACCTGGAAATAAATTCTTTGTTCCTCGTCTATGTCATCGCGGCGAAAAATTTCAGACTTTTCTTCTTTTGAGGTGCACATGCAGCCTCAGACAAATGTGCCAAAGAAGTTTTGTCTTCTTGTGTTCCTGGAAACAAAGTTTTGGGCAATATTTTTCAAGTCCAGTTTATCTGTACGAGATTTTTATGAGTAATATTAAGCTTTGGTTGAGCTTTCTTTGGGTCATTGTACTTCATTGTATCAGATAAGTTTTGATCCCTTTCAAGACAGAGAATGTTCTCTCGCAAGTTGCCGTTGTAACCGGGATGGTAAGGTAAATGAGAAGAAGAATGTGTACCTCTGAGAAGGATCTCTTATAGATTGGACTGTTGTTGAAAATCTCACAGATTGTTTTAATGTATTTGATAGGCTTCCTCTCATCGTCATACACGTCTTGGAGGTTTGTTAGCTGCCGAGTTAATGCTACAAAGTCAATATCTCCGGCATACACTTCCCTCAACTCATCAGCACGAACAAAATATTGGGGAGGGGGGGGGGGGGGGCTCATGATAACCGAGCCCGGCCGAAATATTTTTTTTTGGGGGGGGGGGGGGGCTCAATGATATCTGAGCCCCCCAATATATTATATATATATTTTTGTTTTGGGGGGGCTGTGCCCCCCAAGCACCCCCCCGGTTCCTAAGCCTATGTACAGGTCAATGAAGTCTACTTTTTGAAACTTAAAGGGATTCGGTGACTTCTGAAACAAAATCCTGGAATGATAGTTAGGGCTAGTTCTGATTGGAAAACGACCCAAATATCGGAGTATGGCTAGCTGCCCCAGGGCCTTGTCCTATATACGGATCAGGGAAAAAAATACTTTAAAAATTTCGGGGGCTACTTTTATGACTTTCGGGGGCTCTTTTTGGCATTTCGGGGGTTGATTCACCCCGAGCCCCGTGTATGTTTCCCCTGATACGGATAAGTGAGCGCCTTGATTGGTCCACTTGTAACTCGTGTTTTTAGCCCTTCTTTCTTTCCTTTTTCCTTTCCTTTTTTTTTTTTCAAAGAGGGGGGGGGGGGCGAGTCCGTCGCCCCCCGTATGTCCGCGCCTGAGTTACACCCACATAAACTAACCTTATTTATTACCGAACAAAAATAAAGAAAGAGCCCCTCGACACCATCGGTCTAAGTAATCAGCCAGTTGCTACCCCCCACCAAAATAAACTTTAAAAGTGAATTTTTTGTTCTAATTTGATACCAGTGATTTACAGATGCTGCTGAAACGGCCTAATTTTCCGGGATTTTTCCACACTTTTTAGTAAATTATACTTTTTATGCGTTTGTGGGAGAATGACAAATTTCAAAATTTACAGTCAGGCAAGAAATGTGCTTATTTACTATTTAGAGGCCTACTGCGGCGGGCTTAGGGGCTCAAGCCCCCCCCCCCCCCCACACACACACTTTTGAAAAAGTATATTAAAGAGAATTAAATAGAAAGAAATAGAAAATAAAGTATGCTCATGTGACCGTAATTAAATGCCCATACCCCTGAGCTTCCGGGGGCTCTGCCCCGTGGACCCCACCTTGGGACCTAAGGCTTGCCCCTGGATGCTAATCTGACCTTAATTGTAATGCCTAAAACCCCTGCGCTTCCGGGGACTCCGCCCCTTGGACCATACGCCAATTAGTGACCTGCCAGTGTCATAAATAAGGTATTAAAATATGCTCATCTGATCGTAATTAAATGCCCCTACCCCCTGACCATCCGCCAATTTGTGCTACGCTCTACCTTATCTTAAATACTCTAGCCTCCCCCACTCACTTTCAACCCCATTTTTAATCACTTTTATTTCCCATTTAACTCCTTCAGAAACGCCCCCAAATACTTGAAGCGGGGCCTGTATCACGAGTATGTATACTAGTAGTGAGTTGGTTGATGTACGAAGCCACGTACAAAAGTATAATCGATTACAACAGTTGTGGGGCCTATATCACGAGTATGCCTTCATAAAATAAAGGTTTTAAAGAAAATATTCACTTCTACTTTCAAAAGGACTGGCCCATTTGCTTTAACAAAATTGTAGAGTTATTATTATGTAATTTCTAGAAAAAATGTCAACCACATGATTTACAATGAGCCTAAATACATTGATTTGCCGAGTTGCTTCTTTCTATCAAATATACACGTAAAACAATGGGGGGACAAAATGTGCGGATAGCAAACCGCACGGATCCGTGCGAGTCACGGACGATCCGTGCGAGCAGAAAACCCGCATATTATGTCCGACAAACGAAACTGGTAGGACAAACGGCGCGGTCACACCGCCTCTGTGCACGTGCGCACCACCTAAAGAAACCGAGCGCACATTACATTTACATTACGCACAACAGCTAGGTCAAGTGCGTTATTTGTTTTATAAAATAGCGGCACATGAAAATTAAAACAAACGAAAGTCTGCATCTAAACGTTAGAGTCTACGAGAGTTAGACTACTTGCGTCAATTGAGTAAAACAAAAAATTTTACTTGAATCAGACAGCTGAAATTCCTGGCTTCATTATACAATCCAAAAGTCAGAACAGGCCAAAATCCAAGACAAAAGTAAACAAATATTTGTTTTCTAATCTCCCGCTCTACACGTACGCTGCGCTTGAGCGTGCAATGATACTTTTGACTGCACTTTTTTGGCACATTCATGCGGTGCACAAAAAAGGCGCTTGTCATGTGACGCGTTTTGACCAATCACGATGCTTAAAATACTAAAGCTATTTCATAATTAATATTATAGCAATCATCTTGGACCCCATGAAAGAACAGTCTTGTTTCTATAGCTTTACTGAACTGGGTGTCCTTCCGACTTCATTTTGTCTTCTTCTTTTCTTTTAACAATGTATATTATGTTTTTTAAATGTTGATTTATATTATATTGTTCTTATTGTGAATTTGGAGAATAAATAAGTAAAATACAAATAAAATGTGTTTGCTCTCTTCATTTATCTCTCTCTATCTCCCTTTTTCTCTCTCTCCCTCTCTCCCTCTTTATTCATCATTTTCTCTTTCTCTATCTCCTTTTCTTTGATTATCGACTTATTTTCTTTCGTATTTATTGTTGCATCTCTCCAGATTGAATTAAGGGAATTAAGATGGAGCAGCGATTTTACAACAGTCCTCTAGCGTTTAGCGTTCTACTAGGGCTGACCATGTTCATCTACATCGGATGCATAGGTCCGTATAGCACGGGGACTATCACCACCCTTCAACGACAGTTTCTATTTAAAAGCTCCGAGATCGGTTTCCTACTCGCAGTCAACGACGTCGTCGCGATGGTCATGGTCACGTTGACGGCATACTACGGAGTCAGCCGAAATCGTCCACGTATTCTAGGATGCTTTACCTTTCTGTTCACAGTGGGATGTGTGGTTAGCACCATACCTCAGTGGGTTGAAGAAAGTGCCTACCAGAATGCTACCATTGGCTCTAATTCGTCATCGTCAAAGGATCTTATCTGCGATTTTACCGGTGAGTCCAAATAATGGTACTAATAATATTGTTTACCCAGTGAATCCTCATCAGCTTCAAAGCTGTTCTTTCTGAGGGCCCTGTTATTATCATTACCCCAGTGATTGTCAGGTACCCATGCACACCAGGGTGGAGAGTGGCAAACGTGGATTAACGTTTTGCCAAAGGACATTAGTGTCAGGTTGGGTTGTATTTTGTATATTTCTTAGTACCAAAACAATATGTTACTTTATTTTGGTCTACTTCTCACCTCTCGGCAGACAGTGAGCCAAGTGGAGAAAAAAATGATTATGTTTAGTGTGTATGTGAGAGTAATTATAATTCATGTAAACCTACATCAAATATTCTCAAGCAAGCATTAAACATTTACGATAAGTCTGCGTTCGACGCCATTTCAACGTACTAATTCATGTTCTACCTTTTAAAGAGTTTTTACATTGAACTTCAAAACGATTTTTTTTTTGGTCGGGGAGTGGGGGGGGGGGGGGTACTGAGGTCTACATCGTGAGTCCTCATTTAGATGTAGTGTTATCTAGTTGATGGGTCCCGAAACTTGTGAGATACGGTGTGCAAATCCCTGCTCCACCACAAATGTCATTTAGCAAGAAATTTAATCATTGAATTTGCTACGTACTCCCCACCCATGTGAGTTAAATTGCTACCCGGTCGGTATGAATTCACCCTCGCCTGCTATTATAGCGCTATAGCGGCTCAGCTAAAGCCGGAATAATAATGTCATACTTATTAAACAGCCACTCTAAACAAAACGGGCTAAAAATTGAGAAGAAAAAAGACATGTAGAATAATTTTTGACGGAGATTCCGAACATGACAACGATTTTTCTTAGAAATCATCATTCTGGAATCTAACTTTAAAAATGACGAATCAGAACGCGCAGAAAAAAAAGGACCAGTTTCGGTTATGACGCATTTGACGTCACCGCAGGCGCCTCTCCGGTGAAAAGGAGGGTGATTTAGGCATTAAAATGTCTTTAAAAAGGCAAACTATGATATCAATTGAAGACAAAAAAGACTTTTATCCGAAAAATAATAGGCACTTTAAAATCCAAGTACGTTTCTGGCAATTTCGTCATTCTTAATCATGAAATTAGGACAATTATCAAATCAGACAAGCCCGCAATGACGTCAAATACGTCATCAAGCCACGTGACCATATATCATTATTTTCGAGGGGCGTAGACCAGCAAGCGTGAGAACTGTGAAAAATGGCTGGCTATTATCATTTTTTGGTCTATTTAGAGATTTTCTGGAAATCAGAGACTGGAATAATAAGTAGAGGTGTATTCATGTTTTAAAAGGCTATGTTATTAAGGTTAGAGTGGCCCTTTAAGTACAGTTACTAGAGTATATCTGAGTAGTAGCTGTGCTATCTGGATTGATTGCAAGTAATATGATTTATCTTTCTGTATACCAGGCGTTCCCGATGACGAAGATACATGTTCAGATAAAGAGAAAGAGGAGTCTGGAGCCCAACACCTTAACGCCATTTGGTTGTACATCGGACAGGCTTTCTTTGGCATTGCGTCTTCGGGCTACCTGTCGCTTGGGCTCAGCTATGTAGACGACGGTATCCCAAGAAAAGAGGCCCCGTTATATATCTGTAGGTTTCGTTATCTTTCTGTCTTCTTGTACATCTTCTGACGATATCTGGAACTTTTAGCTTTAAAATATGTTGATTTACGTCATGCATTGATACTTTTTGTAAGTTCTTAAATGTTCTTAAAGTTAGCAACGTTTAATTGGCAACATGTACGTGCATGTAAACATGTCTATTCACGCACTTCCGAGCATGTAAATGCACAGAACGGATTGAGGTGCAATCTCTAGCCACAGAAGCAACCCTTTAAAACAGGGTGCGATGGCCCACCGCAAAGGTTTCTGGTAAAAAAAAAATCGACTCTCGACGGATAACTGGGGAAACAATTACAAACAAATGTGTGCATGTATACAGAGCATTTGATTTCCTGTTACAGCCGTCATTATCTGTAGGGGCCTGTTAATTACTATTTACTTGTATTGAATGAAACAATCACTTGGCGTAATTTTCGGTAGTAGAATAACTCTTCCGGTGTACATCGAGTTTGACACCCCAGTCATAACAACAAAACCGATACCAGACCGACAACACACCCATCATTACATTAAATCCATTGGCGTCATTGGCCAATAATCGGTCTATTCGAAATGGAGTCGGTTGGGCGGTGTGATACCTCAGTCACACCAACGAAACCGTCACCAGACAAACAACAGACCGACCAAACAATTATAGCATAGTCTGACATCCACGCATGCACTGATTTATAGACCTTTACTAATGTACCAAGCGATCTGACCGCCGGGAGACCTACAGGATATCCTACACCCCTTATAGATGATGATGCTGATGATGATGAAAATACTTCAATTTGCCAGAAATCGGGCTGTTTGGAGTCGATTTGGAAACTTTTGAGTCGATATGAAGTTTATTTTGCATCTTTTCTCCACATAGCTGGCATATTCATGGTGGTGTCATTGGGATCTTTCGTGGCGTTTGGTCTCAGTGCTTTCAGTCTGACCTTCCATACCGATTTCTATAAGATCAATGTCGATGAACTCGGCTATGATGACAAGGATCCAAGATGGATCGGAGCGTGGTGGCTGGGTTACTTAGTCTACGCTGGAATCTTTATTCTTCTGGGTATACCCTACTTCTTCTTCCCAAAGGTTGGTTTTATGTTTTATGTTTTAGTTATGTTATGATAAATGTTGAGGTGGCAAATGTGGCTAAACGTGGTACTCATGCATGTATTGACTCGAACCTGTGTGGGTCTATGAATGGCATTCAATACTGCATTGGTCTAAAAGAAACTGCAAAGTCAATGTAACCAGGATACGATTTACACATCGCATTTGCTAGATGATACTGAATACGAACCTTATACATATTCGTGTATGCTAATGTTAATTATGGGCATGCGCAAAAGACTAAATGGTAAAAGGTTGATTTTTGGATTTAAAACCTATGACCGTCTGTACAGGTACTATATTATTTTCGTTTTTAATTCGTACTGTCGTTACTGGTGTTGTTTTTGATTTTATGATATGATTTCATAATCTAATGTCACCTTCTTTGGACAACACATATGATACTCTGCTACAAAATGGGGCTATTATCCCCTTGAAATAATTGTGCCGCTCAGGCCGTAAACACATACATGTATTGCATAAAATCTCAAAGGTATAGCTCTGTATGTGTGCAAGGTTAGCTTGGTACTTGTGGAGGGGCAGCAGCGTGAACATTTTGATAATGTTGCGCCACTCCCTGTCAAAGGCCGTAAACACATACATGTATTACATAAAATCTCAAAGGTATAGCTCTGTATGTGTGCAAGGTTAGCTTGGTACTTGTGGAGGGGCAGCAGCGTGAACATTTTGATAATGTTGCGCCACTCCCTGTCAAAAAACGCAGATAAAAGAGATGATTTGCTACATACAAACTGGTTGTGATCAATAGACGCGCTAATTTCAGGGGCATTTTTTTTTCTTTTCGCCAACACTGAATTCTTGTTGTTGTTTTTTCCTCCTCCCTGATAAAGCTAAATACATGTATCTGCGCTCTGACCTCACACCTTCTAAAAACCTATGTGCAATAACGGTGGCTACTAATGTGCAGTCGGAATAATAGTCGCTTCTGCCCCGTCTCGTCCGTTCGAACTAATTAGCGGATGAAACGTACCAATTTGGTGAATATTGTTCGCACGGACGAAACCTGCGCCCATACAAAAGCGGCTGTCACACAGGGGTTAAAGTATATGCCTACAGATACTAGACAGGAACACAATTAAGTTTTATTTCTTCATTTATTTTTTCTGATACATAGGAGTGGCCAACGCAACTATCGACAGAAGACGATGAAATAGAGCTGGAACTAAGACCCAAGATAAAGGATGAGATTAATAGCAATCGCCACTACCAGGAGTGTCAGACGGCACTCACAGGCGACGCCGACGGAGTCGGTGTTGTTGTCAAAATTGGAGTAGACGAAATGAATGTTCAGATGAACGACAGTACCGAAAAGCAGAATGGCCATCATGAGGTGGCTGAAGGGAACAACAGTTACAAGAGGTTGGACATCGAAAGTGATGATGCTTCTAAACCGACTGCTCATGAAAAGGAAAACGGTGATCAGGGAAATAAGCCTACGAGTCTCTGTAGTTTCGCTATCATTACAGGTTCGCTCATTGACTTGCTTGTCCACCTATTCTCAATTCGCTTCAAATCCTAACCAGCTCATCAGAATTATCTAGTCATTTGATTTATAATGATATTAAACACTGCTTACAAACTTAGGGACAATTTATCAAATAATTAATCAAACAAACGAGCATTTTACCTTTGAAATCAAAAGAATTGTGAATTACATATAAGGCTATTGCAAAGACATTTAAGAAATCAATTCAAAGGCGAGTTTTTCAATACCCTTTCGTACTGATTTCCAAGCCTGTATAAATCATTTGCGGGTTATTCGATATGATATTGTAATGGTCAAAAGGTGACATATATAGCTACTGCTATTGCCTTAGCTTGGTTTCTTGAAAGTCTTCGTTATTATTGTTAGCCTTCTTAAAGACTTCATCTTTACTTGTTAGCCATAATCCAAACGCACAAAGAGAAGTTTAGATCTAAACCGTGGTCTAAACAACCCAATTACTATGGGCGGCTAAATAGGCCAAAAATTCGAATTACTGGGATAATTTACTGATCTTTGCTAAGCTGATTGTATTGTTTATTTGATTGTTAACTGTTGATTTGAAAGCAAGCATATCATTTATTTAATGTAGGATACCTTTCTGCTGTTCGTCGCCTTCTTACGAACTTCACCTTTATGGCTATTGTCATGGGAAGCACCACTGCTTCCGCAAACACTAGTGGGTTTTACATCTTTATTGGTCGCTACATTCAGACTGCGTATGACATCACACCTGCAGACGTCTCCATCATTTTATGTAAGAGTTAAAGCGATTTCTTAAGATCATGGTTGAGTTCCGGTAAAGGCGAAATTAACTTGTGCAGTTTTCTTTTTCGTTCTTTTTACGCCACTTTGGAAGAGCATCCAGAGACGAAATGTCTGTAATAGTAAAAAGTGGGGACCAAACTGTGAATGTACAAAGAAAGATAACTTTTGTAAACAACTCTTTAATGTAGGGTGCTATTTTCTGTCTCCATTTTGCCCGCTTTCACGACTCACTGATGTACCATTGTCACGTGATGGTTAATAATGTGTTTTTTGTTTTCTTGGGGTTGTTGTTTTGTATACGCAATCATGCCATATCATATCAGGTCCAAAGTCTTCTTTCTCTTGGGATTTAAATGTATGTATATGTGAATATATATATGTGAATGTTTATACAATAATAATACAAAATAATAATAATGGGTTCTTGTATAGCGCTCATGTCTGTCAGACTTGGCACTCCTGGCGCTCCCGATGATTGCGAAAAGAATTTGAGGAGAATAACTAAATATGGTTGCCTAGCCTATTAAAGTCAAATTCCCTAACATTTTTAGGAATATCACTTTGTTGGTTCAATTTAAATCCGAGCTGAAAAAACGACTGTTCTAAAAGTTTTGATCTTAGTTTTGTTTAACAATAATAACACACACAGACACATCACACACCGACAATGGTGGTTTTATGCGGTAAGTAGTATTATTATCACTATTATCATTATTATCATTACTAAATATTTATAAAAAGATATGTATGTATATTGATGTAAATGATAACATTCAAATTGATTTATTTATAGTAAATTAATTGCCTTAACTTTGACTTTTTCAGCTGCTGTTACAACCCCAACATCACTGTTTGGCGTCATGCTTTCTGGAGTGATTATTAACAGAATGAATCTGAAGATAAAAGGTTTGATTAACTTGGCGGTAATTTGCAAGACCATTGCGATAGTTTTTATCGCTGGAAACTTCGCTATCTTCTGCGGCAGGGCTTTGATCGCAGGTGTGACTTCACCCTACTCTACTGGTGAGATTAGGTAAGTGTGATTTCATTTCGGCACCCTGCTGTACTCTCAAAATTAAAATTTGTTTGAGATTACACCGTGTGTATTGATCTTGTGTGTTTTAATGAGAGAAGGTTATGGTAAAGTTGGAAAATATTGTTGAGCTTTATCATCTAAATGTTCTTTATATGTTTGCATGGTGAGGTAGATGAGTGAACACTTAGGCGGGTACACCATGTGTGTAGTCATAATAAGGACTGGGGTATTATTTCTTGGAGATATGTGTTAGTTTCTAAAACCCAAGTCCATATAAAGACTACACATATGGTGTTCCCGTTTGAACTTCATCATTGACGTAATGAACTGATCGCAACTAATATTCAACCACTTAATCCTTTCCTTTCTAATGAATTCTTTAAAATAACAAGCCGAATAACAGTACAGAAAATAACTACTATTAATTTACTGACATTGTTAATTGCACAACACAACGCCACTAGGCTATCGTCGATCCAACAGTTAAAGTATTAAGAGAGGACCAGTAACTACGCCCTCTCACATTGCCTGGCGGAAATCATCGAATGACGATGGAAACGCCATTAATCGCAACAATAACAACAACAACAATTGATTGTATATCTGTTTGGTAGATTTTCAAAGTAGAAATCTCCCCTGGAAATGCCTTGCTCTTCAAATGCCTTTATATTTGAAATATGACACGAAATGGTGTTTAGAGCAAACAGCCATGTCACACATTTTTGTCGTTCAACATGACGCGTGCCTTCAGCATTTGGAGGATTCCAAAGCTTCAAATTGTACACCAATCCCTATGGATTACATGAACCTTTTCCACACAGTTTCTTTCAAATTGATATTGCATGACCAGGGCCATATCTTATAGTTGCGATTGATCCGAATCAATCGCAAATCAATCGTTAATCAATCACACATTTGCAGTCTACTATTTCTTATGTACATAGTTGCGATTGCTATCGATCGCCCCAAAAAAGGAAAAAATTATCATTATAACTACTAATCATTATTATTATTATTATTATTATTATTGTTGATGTGTTGTTGTCGTTTGTATTTGTTTATTTTATGTGTATTTTTCATTTATCTTGTTTCTTTCATTATAAGTTTTCAATATTATTGTTATTATTAAATATCATCTTCTTCACCATTGTTTATATATATATATATTTTTTTTTTTAAATATACATTTCAGTTTGGATCCGCCGCCATCTTGTATGGCGAGCTGCGGGTGTGAGAAAGGAGTCTATACTCCAGTCTGCGGCTCTGATGGACTCACCTACATCACACCTTGTCATGCGGGCTGCACCGGGCTAAGTGAAAATGACGAAGGGGAGGTGAAACAGTCAAGCTTCTTGTTTTTACGTCAAATACCTAATAAGGATAATAATTAAGATTATTGTAGTAATATTATTAATAAATACAACTTATAACGAGATGAATTCGTCACATGAAGACGAATGAGGTGGTCTACTTGTTTTCCCAAACGAAATGTCGTGTTAACGGAGAGATGGAGAGAGAGAGAGAGAGAGAGAGAGGTGGGAGAAGAAAGGTATGGAGAAAGGCAGATGTTATAATATAACGCCCTTATATTGCGTCATATTGCGCCATTAAACTATTTTGAGGCGCATGAATTGTAACCCTGTCTTCGATGTTAATGCATACTTGGAGTTTGAAGGAATTTCTTCTTACATGGTACCCATTAACTTCACCTGGATCAAGTGTGACGTAGATAAATGTCTTGCCAAAGGACGTTAGTGCCGCGGAAGGGACATGAACCCCGCACCTTGTGATTCACATGGCCAAGACAAATGAAAACTCGCGCGTGCAAAATTTTGAATTGCTTAAAAATGGCCTGAAAGATGTGAAATATGAATTTTAAACGATTCTGAGGATCTTTAAATATTTGACGGGTGATCTATTTTTGCTTTGATTATCTGAATATGTCATTCTTTTTTGCCTATTCCTTGAATTTTTAAACTGAATTTGTGTAGATTGATTTTCCTCATATTCTTTTGTTACTACTCATTCGATCCTCCATGTTGACTATATTTTCAGACCGTCTACACGAATTGCACATGCGTGTCATCTAGCTCGACTGATAGTCCGCTTTTTGAGGGACTTTCGACCGCCGTAAAGAACCAGTGCCCAAGATCCTGCCGAGTCAAGATCATCACATTTATCTGTCTGTATTGCGTTTACTCCACGGTTCAGTCTTTGATGGGAAACGCTGTGATTATCGCCAAGTTAAGGTAATGTTGGCACTTCTTAAAAATGCAGATTGTTTGCAGCGTATAATATCGGTGATTGAAAGATGCATTTATGTAGTAGTAGAAGTAGTATTTATTTTCGTATAAAAACATAATAACAATGCATGAGATACGGTGGATTGCCCACATTCAGCTTATCCGACATGGGAAAGCTTGTCCTCCGTGGGGTCGGGAACAATTACATAAACGAAACAAACTATAAATAAATATCTGAACAGCAGTAAGTAAATTGTCAAAAAAAGAAGAAGAAAACCAATAAAGTAATCATAACAAGATGAGGGGGGGAACCATGTGCTACAGTTCTGCATGATGTAGTGGATGGTGATGAACAAGTTGCAGTTAAGTGATGCAAACCAGAGGCATTGCTACTTGTTTCGCCCGAGGTTAATCATCACCTTTCAGAAGCAATGTCGGTATCTGTCGGTAATGCTACCATTGTCCCCTTTGATTCTATTAAGACTCTTGGGCCCGAATTCACAACGGAGGTCTGAGGACAGAGCCGGTTTGATCAGACCAAGGTTTATACAGACCTTGGTCTGAGCTCAAACCTGGTTTATTTTCAAACCCATTCCACAAAGGAAGGTTTATATAAACCTTCGTCTGTAATTCCCAAACCTCGGACCAAGGTTTGTAAAACTAGTCTCAGCCATAGGGTTTCTAACATAATTTTTATGGGCTAGGGTTTAAATGTTAAGAATTGAAAAAACTGTTAAACTAAGCATTCTTAGTACGATCCGGACATCTTAATGAGCAATCTTGAAAAGATGATGGTTAGAACATCTCTGAAATAAACTTTTGAATTGCATTTTCATGAATTAATCGAACCAAACTGGCGCGCCGATGCAGTAAGTGTCCCACGTACTCACATTTGTGTGGTGCTGGTGAAGCACTCAATCTGACCCAGAACAAATTGACATCGGCACCTGAAAACCTTTGTTAGATTAATACATCTAAGGTTGTCAAGGGCTCTTTTAAATTAACTGAAAGAGTCTTATTGTTTTGGGGGCTACAAATTCTTATCAATAAAATCACCTAATAATAATAATAATAATGATTTAATATGAATTAAGTTTTTATTGTGATTAATATATTAATTCATTTGATTGCAATTGTTAATTACTATAGATCTATATAGTTGTTTTGTTAAAATGGTCAATCAATTATTATTTTAACTAGTTCCTCGTTTGTTTCCCCAACTGGCTATTTTTTTCACATCAAAATTGTCACTGGTAAATGATTTGTTTCCATATAATATTAATTTTAAAAAAAATCCTCTATGGCCATCTTTTCTTTCTCTGTCCCCGTCCCTCCTCTCTCTTTCTACCCATTTTTGTTCTCTCTCCCTCCCTTTCTCTCTCTATTAATTCTTTTTCTTTCTCCCCTCTCTTTCTATCCCTCCCTGTCTCTTTCTCTGTCCCCGTCCCTCCTCTCTCTTTCTACCCATTTTTGTTCTCTCTCCTTTTCTCTCTCTATTAATTATTTTTCTTTCTTCCCTCTCTCTCTATTCATCTTTCTCTCTCTCTCTTTCTCTCTCTCCCTCCCTTTCTCTCTCTATTAATTTTTGTCTTTGTCCCCTCTCTCTCTCTCTATTCAACTTTCTCTCTCTCTCTCTTCTTCTTCTTTTTTGCAATGAAACACATAATGCAAAACCATGCAAACTGCAAACACACACATCTGCACCCCCCCCCCCCCCAAAAAAAAAAGGAGAAAGAGAGAGAGATAATCTGACACATATCTATTTCAGTTATATTGGTAAATATATGAAAGCAAGAATATTGTATTTGTATTTTCATATTTTACATAAATAATTGAGCATACAACACAATAGTAATCTACCGTTTGTTCAAACAATGCAGTTCACATTTGTAAATTTTGTAGCATGCTTATATGAAATATAGCCCACTAGAGGTTAAGAGAGGCTCTGGAAGGCCAATTAAAAGTCTCACTGTAGCACTATTAGCAGAAAGAAAATCAGAAATACAACAAAATGGGTGACGAAATTCAAATTTGCACATAAAAGTTCTTTAATTCTGACTTCGCTTAGTAGAGTAAATAATATTTGTTCGAATACTCTCCCCTAGCTGACAACCAAATAATTTATATTGACCCACCCCTCAACTCAGCAGTGTATACAATGCTAATTATAGTTAAATCGGGTGCATTTAATCTACAGAGAACACGTAATTACAAATACCGTCAGAGTGACAACAAATACTTATCAACTAAACAGAACATCAAAAATATTCATAAATAATCAACAGTTCAACGCCCAGGTTCTTGATGTAATGCTGCATAACTACAAAGTATTGTGGGATCACCAGGGAGGAGCCGTATTTTGAAATACATTTTGAGGTAATTCCAGTTGCAATTGAGTTAAATCTGTATTTTATAACTTATTACCGTATACATTGAAAAATTTTGTGGAATCCTTAATTAAATAATGTATAGCTCACTAAATAGATAGATAGTGGTAGTTATGTTACTTGACAGCTAAGAAAGCAATAAATGCTTGTTAGTAAGCTCCAGTGTTAGCTGTTTTAGGCTATACTTGGCCAAACCAATGCTATATTTGAACAACATGAATTTCCCCAATATGGGCAACAGGAAAGCATAAAAATAATTAAGAAGTGTCGACCTTCTCTCTTAGATTGATGAGGCATGGAACGTCCTCATCCTTGCATTTAATAAATATGCGCTCAATCACACATCTCCCTTTTTTGTGTGTGAAGTGTTAAAGCCCCACTGTACTACTTGCTCCCTCTATATAGAAAACTTCCCCAATCTGTGCCTGTTAATCTCCCATGATCCTCTTTTTCTTATGTTAATGGAGAACTGAATTGATGAGATAGCCTCCCGTCAGTGACCTCGCTGGGTTGTCTAATCCTCTTTGGCTGAACTAGTACAGATGGCCTTTAAAGCACATCTGTGGTCGACCCTCTGAATGAAGAAATGGCTTCTGATGAGGCAGAGAAGGCATGGATACCTGCAAAATCGAATGGACAAAATAAACAATATCATAAACAATATTCTTAATTTCAACTTGTTCATTTTTTTCTTGGAGGGGGGGGGGGGGGTAATACTATAGAAAAGGATACAATGTATTGTACACATAATCAGGAATAATTCAATCCTGTGTCACTAATACAAAACCTATGAGGTTCCTCTTGACAACAAACTAATCAAGTTGCATCCAGATATCAAAAACATTAATAATGATTTGTGAACTGAAATTTAAAAGCACATGAGCTCGTTTGAATTAATTACTTAATGCGAGTTGTTACTATATTACCAAATGAACATTCCTAACATGTCACATGTTGGCCAAATACAAAAAAGGAAACAAGATCGATTAAGAAAAAGAATAAACAAATATTTTCATATAAAGAAATAATCTACCTACCCTATAGTCTATCTCCAAGAATCAACTGTTATTCATATGCCCTAGCATCAAGCTGTCAATTCAGTGCACACTCAGAAAAGATCCTGGCATCGTGGCTGCTACCAGTCCAGGCCACCTTGCAACGATACTAGTTATTTTCCCAGCATAATCACAGACAACCTGTCAATATGAAATAACATGTTGGCATTCATTAGTTATGAAAACTCACTCATTTCACACTTCAGATAGGCCGTGAAATTTCACTTGTTATTTATGGTAATTAATGCAAATGCAGTTGAATATGTGATAATTGCTTTTCAATATCTATTTATACAACACAAATTGGAAGAAAATGCTAATTACCCTATATTTATTGACTGATGAAGTATTTCTTCATTTTTAACTCATGTTTTCATTGTTTATCTTGTAACAATGTAAACAAAAATAATCTCACTTTTTTAACAAAACATTTCGAGCCTAAAACAACAAATGCTTTGTGTGTTGGGGGGGGGGGGAGGGGGTACCCACTCTCTCATCTTTTTATGATAAATGAACCTGTTTGTTTTTCTATAGTTTAAAATATATAGTGGCAATTGCCATTGATCAATTTACATGCTTCTCTTTGTTGTTTTTTCTTTCATTGATCAATGGCAAAAACAGTGGCCCAATTGCCATGGCCATCAAAAAAATATCAGAAATCTAGAGGTCATATCTGCATTGCCAATAGAAGGATGGAACAAGTTTTGATTTTTCAAATTTCCCTTTCGTTAAAAAGATATTAACGAGTGTTAGGATTTTTAAGTTTAACTATCCATTGGATATTCTTAACTGTGTACAAAGGCAGTGAAATGAGTACCTGTACGCGAATATTACTTTAATATCCATTTGGCCACTAGAAATCTTGCATTGGTCACCAATGAAATAGCATGGATGTACAACACACAAGACTGGAGAGTGTATATATCTAATGTGAACATTTTGCAAGGTACAAAAAAAAGGTCTAAAGGGAAAGCCGTGCTGGATCCAGTCATGATGTATTCATTTATTCTCACCTGAACATCGATGGAGTACCTGTTCTTCCTATTGAAGTAGTACCTGGCTCTTGCCCCACCAGGGCTCCTGATGTAAACATGTGTCCCATCAACAGCAACTCCTGGAAATCTGCAGTACTGGAAAAACTGCTTCTGAATAGTAGTCACTTTTTGCCTTGTTGTAACTTGTAGGAAACTTCATGACTTGTCCCTTTCTTCTGACAACAGCTTCGGAAACATCCCTCACTACTCTCCATTCGGCAAACAGATGAATGTGACACGGCATGCCGCCTCCTCACCGTGCATCCTTGAGATCGAATTACCTTTTAAAAAAAATTTAAAAAACAAGCATTCAAATAAATCATTTTTTTGCTTGTTTAATGTTTATGCTATTAAATATTTTTGCATCCCCAACTGTAACTGTCACTTAAAAACAAAAATTATCCTGATTTCTAGATGTGGTGTGAATCAATTTAACATAAAAGACAAAATTGTCTATGCCTTTTCTAACCTCCTTCACGGCTTCACCTTTTGTGAAATTTAAGCAACAAATCACAAACTTGTTTCCAACACATAATCTGAATAATTTCCTCATGTATTAAAGCCAAATAACAGTATTGGGAAATGCCCCACACACAAATTATGAAAATTAATGCTTTCATCACCTACCATGTAAAAGAATAAATATCATAACTAATTTAATCTTTCAATGTATGGAATATGACAGAAAATGCCTAGAAATTGAATAAATTTATGTAAACGCACATGTGCATGGCATTAGGGGCTTGCACGGTCGTAGGCAGACCAGCGGAGCGGGGCAAACGAACAGTGAATTTAGGCGGTCAACATGAATTGAAATATTTCTGGATTTTAATAACGACACTAGGGTTGGATTTTACAACAGAAGCCCTTTTTTATAGCTATGTTAACAATATTCATCAAGTAGTTTGGCCATGTTTTCGCCAACTTTCCCAATACAGAATTTGAATTCAAAGTAGATCTACCTCAATCTAAAACAAAAGGCTCATCATCCAGCGGGTTTTCCCAATCTCAGAGGCCTCTGCCCGGTTGTGCTGCTATATATTGCTCCAGCTCCTCCTCCAGGTACACCAGCTCATTATGCCGAATCACCTGCATTTCTACCATCTTTACTAGAGTGAAGATAAAATGAAACAAATGTTTAAACAATGTTTTTAAAATAAAGAAATGTTACTTGTACTTGTGATTTTGTGGGTGATCCTGGCTCTGGAGACTAAGCCAGTTAATTAAGACAATTAGAACCAGATCTAAATTTAATAAAAGCTTTGCTTGTCATGACTCATAAACAGAAATAACCGTCTGATATGGGTCATTTCTTTAATAAAAATAATAAAACTGACATTTGTTGACATTCTATAATCGGAGGTCTAGTGGAGCCAGACGTAGTCTCAGTGAACAACCGGCAATATAGAGAGACTGAAGCTTTTGGTCTATGCTTGTCAGTTGATTCATTTTGGGGAACATTGGCATTGCTGATGCCACTTCAATTTCTATTTATTAGGTACCACTACCAGTGTCCAAGTCAAGTGATGGACATCATTGCCAGGCCTAGGCTAGAGCCTGGTATTATTATCATTATCATGAATAGGTCTAGGCCTAGTCTAATTGGCATGTGTCATGGCATTGCTGACAACAAGACAAAATTAAACACTAGAAATGCAATCGTGTCACAACGATGTGCGTGCAATGACGCCATGTTTCTACGTGTCAAACGAAAGAGCTTCTCTCGCCCTATCCAGAGCAATTTGTACGAAGTCTGTAGCTTCTGTGATATTGGAGATAGGTAGGGCGAAAGAAAGGCCTCAACAGTGACCTTGATGGGATGGCAGTGACTATGCCTACGAAGTTTGAAAGAAATTGGGATAGGGGAAAGGACGTAGAAATTAGGGCTCGCAAGCACTGCATGCAAAAACCAAGGGGATTTGGTGCATGTTCGTCACTGCAATAAAGATCGTTCTAGGGGTCAAAAGCGTGAACCCGATTTGCCCCATAGACAATGCGTGTAATGCATGGGCGGAAAACGTACAGGATCTGTATTATGACCGGAGTTAAATTGTTTTTTCTCTCTCTCTTTATGTCTCTTTATGGGCCGTATATGGTATCATTGGAAAGAGAATTTCATGGTTGTTATTGTAAACTACTCTCTTTTTTTCTATGATAATCCTATCGAAACATGTGATGTAAAATATATTTAAAGGACAAAATTGCGTCTTAAATGGCCCCCTTGACTAATTTCAAAAATCCGGCCAAGAGGTGCCCTGCGTATTGCATCTCGGAATGTCATTGCAAGTTTTCAAGGAAAAAAAAGGATGTTTAGGGGGCGAAAAGTAGTCTGAAAAAATGACGTCATGGCCGATAAGTGTTATAATCGGGTGGAAACTCGGCGGAATTCGTATAGTGACCCTTGTTCAAATGCCATTTACTCACAATTTTCTGTGTGAACATAATTATACCATACTTGGTATCATTCGAAAGGGCACTTCATTGCGGTCAGTTTGACAGCAATGTCATCTGCGCGCAATGTATTGCACGCATTAAACGCGCTATTGCGTAATGCATAGTAAATTCATCATGTTTGGTGATTACTTTGCGCTGACATATTCGAATTTTACCAAACTTGGTAAACAGTTGTCACGTATATGGATACATATGTCTGCCAAGTTTCATTGATTTAGGTATAATGATCGCTATTTTAGAGCAAGTTGAAGTTATTTCGGAATTTTCTTGAAAATGGCGAATTTGGAGGGCAATTTTCTCAAATTTGGTCAGTGATAGGGTATATAATTTTGTATATGGCTGGAAAGGGCATATCTTCAAGTATCTAAATCCAAAAAAGGGTACGGGTTTGCCAAGCCATTATGGAGATACGGCCACAGAGAGAAAGCCTATTCCCAAAACTTTAGAGGGCGCTATTTATGTTGTGCAAAGCCATTGGAGCGTGAAATTTGGCACGGCTATGTGCAATTATGAGATAAAGATACTGTGCGATTTAATTACAAAACAGAATTTATATAAGAAAGTTATGGCAGTTTTAGATTATTTAGGGGTCCATTTTTCAAGAATTTGAGAGATTGTTGACGGAGACGGTTTCAGATTTGAATTTTGAGTATGAAGATGGCATTTTGAAAGGCAAGTTATACATCGCAGATTAAAGAACATCTCTTAGACTATCTAGAGGAATTTGTTAGAAGTTTGTAGGATCTGTGATAGTGGAGATAGGAAGGAAGAAAGAAAGGCCTTAAAATGGACCAGAAACGGACAAAATGGCGCCTGGACGGTTATGCATGAGTGATTTCGAGAATCGAAGAATGTAGTGACAATCGTGTCAGAACGATGTGCGTGCAATGACGCCGTGTTTCTACGTGTCAAACGAAAGAGCTTCTCTCGGACTACCCAGAGCAATTTGCACGAAGTCTGTAGCTTCTGTGATATTGGAGATAGGTAGGGCGAAAGAAAGGCATCAACAGTGACTTTGATGGGATGGTACTATGCCTACGAAGTTTGAAAGAAATTGGGATAGGGGAAAGAACCTAGAAAGGGCTCGCAAGCACTGCGTGCACAAACCAATGGGATTTGGTGCATGTTTGACATTGCAATCAAGTTCGTTCTGGGGGCCAAAAGCGTGAACCCGATATGCCCCATAGACAATGCGTGTAATGAATGGGCGGAAAACGTGCAGGATCTGTATTATTGCCGGAGTTAAATTGTTTTTTCTCTCTCTCTTTACGTCTCTTTATGGGCCGTATTTGGTATCATTAGAAAGAGAATTTCATGGTTGTTATTGTAAACCACTCTCTTTTTTTCTATGATAATCCTATCGGAACACGTGATGTAAAATAGATGTATAGGACAAAATGGCGTCTTAAATGGCCCCCTTGACCAATTTTAAAAATCCGGCCACGAAATGCCCTGCATATTGCAACACAGAATGTCACTGCAATTTTTCAAGAAAAAAAAAGGACGTTTAGGGGGCGAAAAGCAGTCTGAAAAAATTACGTCATAGCCGATACGTGTTATAATCGAGCGGAAACTCGGCGGAATTCGTATAGTGACCCTTGTTCAAATGCAATTTACACACAATTTTCTATGTGAACATATACCATACTTGGTATCGATCGAAAGGGCACTTCATTGCGGTCAGTTTGACACCATTGTCATCTGTGCGCAATGTACTGCACGCATTAAACGCGCTATTACGTAATGCATAGTAAATTCATCATTTTGGGCGATAAATCTGCGCTGACGTCATTGAAATTTACCAAACTTGGCGGGCACTTGTCACGTATATTGATACATGTGTATGCTAAGTTTCATTGTTGTAGGTATAATGATCGCAATTTTAGAGCAAGTTGAAGTTGTTTCGGAATTTTCTTGACAATGGCGAATTTGGAGGGCAATTTTCTCAAATTTGGTCAGTGATAGGGTATATAATTTTGTATATGGCTGGAAAGGGCATATCTTCAAGTATCTAAATCCAAAAAAGGGTACGGGTCTGCCAAGCCATAATGGAGATACGGCCACAGAAAGAAAGCCAATTCCCAGAACTTTAGAGGGCGCTATTTATGTTTTGCAAAGTCATTGGAGCGTGAAATTTGGCATGGCTATGTGCAATTGTGAGATGAAGATACTGTAAGATTTAAATACAAAACGGAATTTATATGTGAAAGTTATGGCAGTTTTAGATTATTTAGGGGTCAATTTTTCAAGAATTTGAGAGATTTTTGACGGAGTCGGTTTCAGATTTAAATTTTGAGTACGAAAGTGGCATTTTGAAGGGCAGGTTATTTGTCGCAGATTAAAGAACATTTCTTAGACTATCTAGAGGAATTTGTTAGAAGGATGTAGGATCTAGGATAGTGGAGACAGGAAGAAAGAAAGAAAGGCCTTAAAATGGACCAGAAACGGACAAAATGGCGCCTGGACGGTTATGCATGAGTGATTTCGAGAATCGAAGAATGTAGTGACCTTGATGAGATGTTAGAGACTATGCCTATGAAATTTGAAAGGAAAAGGACATGAGGAAAGTACCTAACTAGGAATAACAAGCACTACGTGCAAAACGAATGGGATTCCGGACGACAAGAAGAAGAGGACTAGAAATGCAATCGTGTCACAACGATGTGCGTGCAATGACGCCGTGTTTCTACGTGTCGAACGAAAGAGCTTCTCTCGGACTATCCAGAGCAATTTGTACGAAGTCTTTAGCTTCTGTAATATTGGAGACAGGTAGGGCGAAAGAAAGGCCTCAATAGTGACCTTGATTGGATGGTAGTGACTATGCCTACGATGTTTGAAAGAAATTGGGATAGGGGAAAGAACCTAGAAAGGGCTCGCAAGCACTGCGTGCAAAAACAAATGGGATTAGTTGCATGTTCGTCAAATCAATCAAGCTCGTTCTAGGGGTCAAAAGCGTGAACCCGATTTGCCCCATAGACAATGCGTGTAATGCATGGGCGGAAAACGTACAGGATCTGTATTATGACCGGAGTTAAATTGTTTTTTCTCTCTCTCTTTATGTCTCTTTATGGGCCGTATATGGTATCATTGGAAAGAGAATTTCATGGTTGTTATTGTAAACTACTCTCTTTTTTTCTATGATAATCCTATCGAAACATGTGATGTAAAATAGATTTAAAGGACAAAATGGCGTCTTAAATGGCCCCCTTGACTACTTTCAAAAATCCGGCCACGAGGTGCCCTGCGTATTGCATCTCGGAATGTCATTGCAAATTTTCAACGAAAAAAAAGGATGTTTAGGGGGCGAAAAGTAGTCTGAAAAAATGACGTCATCGCCGATAAGTGTTATAATCGGGCGGAATTCGTATAGTGACCCTTGTTCAAATGCGATTTACTCACAATTTTCTGTGTAAACATATACCATACTTGGTATCATTCGAAAGGGCACTTCATTGCGGTCAGTTTGACACCATTGTCATCTGCACGCAATGTACTGCACGCATTAAAGGCGCTATTACGTAATGCATAGCAAATTCATCATTTTTGGCGATAACTTTGCGCTGACGTTATTAAAATTTACCAAACTTGGCAGACAGTTGTCACGTATATGGATACATGTGTCTGCCAAGTTTCAACAACGTAGGTATAAAGATCGCCATTTTAGAGCAAGTTGAAGTTATTTCGAAATTTTCTTGAAAATGGCGAATTTGGAGGGCAATTTTCGCAAAGTTGGTCAGTGATAGGGTATATAATTTTGTATATGGCTGGAAAGGGCATATCTTCAAGTATCTAAATCCAAAAAAGGGTACGGGTTTGCTAAGCCATTGTGGAGATACGGCCACAGAGAGAAAGCCAATTCCCAGAACTTTAGAGGGCGCTATTTATGTTGTGCAAGCCCATTGGAGCGTGAAATTTAGCATGGCTATGTGCAATTATGAGATAAAGATACTGTGAGATTTAAATACAAAACGGAATTTATATGAGAAAGTTATGGTAGTTTTAGATTATTTAGGGGTCCATTTTTCAAGAACTTGAGAGATTTTTGACGGAGTCGGTTTTAGATTTGAATTTCGAGTATGAAGATGGCATTTTGAAGGTCAAGTCATGTGTCGCAGATGAAAGAACATCTCTCAGACTATCTAGAGGAATTTGTTAGAAGTTTGTAGGATGAAGGATAGTGGAGACAGGAAGAAAGAAAGAAAGGCCTTAAAATGGACCAGAAACGGACAAAATGGCGCCTGGACGGTTATGCATGAGTGATTTCGAGAATCGAAGAATGTAGTGACCTTGATGAGATGTTAGAGACTATGCCTATGAAATTTGAAAGGAAAAGGACATGAGGAAAGCACCTAACTAGGAATAACAAGCACTACGTGCAAAACGAATGGGATTTCAGGACGAAAAGGAAAAGGAAAAGGAAAAGGAAAATATTAATGGGGCAGAATGTGAACGAAAACAAGGCAATGACGAAGGTTCGTCATTGCAAAGAAGAAGTAAGAATATTAATAAGAAGAATGTGAACGAAAACAAGGCAATGACGAAGGTTCGTCATTGCAATGACAGTCATACTCAGATATCTACTGTAGGCCCGGCCCGGCTAGGCCCAACTCCAGCCCAGGGTCAGAGGCTGCGAGCTCCGCCGCCGCCTTGGGCGTTGGACTCGAGCTCCCTCAGACTCAGTCCCTGAACTCTGGAATTGAGAGGCCGTCGGATATGAAAACATCGAACATTTCATGGAAAATGGAAAGTTATAAAGCATATCAAATAGTGAAATGTCAGTAACGTGAAGAGTATGAATTCGACTACATGTACAGGTTTTATACTTACGATTTTAAGGAAAGGATCGAGAGATTGAGAGATTTCAATTGCACTAAAATCGGGCTGTCCAGATACTATCGCAGATTGTTTTGGCGGTGAATTATTTGGATAAAATCAATCGAGCATAAATTATCTCCACCCAGTGCTGCATCCTGATTGGTTGATAGCTCTCAAACCAGGTTTGAGAAATTACAAACCTCCTATCTGAGCAGTCTGTAAATTTTGGGTCTGATGACGTACATAAACCCGGTCTGAGGACAAACCTTGCTTTGTGAAATGTAATTTCAGACCAAGGTCTGAACTCAAACCTGAAACGCGTCATATGACGTACATAAACCTTGGTCTGAGGACAAACCGGCTTTGTGAAATGCATTTCAGACCAAGGTCTGAACTCAAACCTGAAACGCGTCATAAAAATGACGCACATAAACGTTGGTCTGAGCTCAAACCTTGCTTTGTGAATTCGGGCCTTGGTGTCTATATTGATCCTTCATTATCCATGTCTAACCAACTTTGTAAATCTCTAAACTCTCACAAGAGAAGCTTGTAGCCATGCTATTTGATCGCTTGTGCCTAGTAGGTTAGATTACTCAAACTCTCTATTAATTAGGGGCACAGTTAGAATTATTGCCCAAGGGGAGCTTCAAAACGCTGATGTCAACACCTTAATCTCGTATACCATACATCGCACTTTACTTTTCATTATCCGCTCACTTTCCTCATTGTTTAGGGTCGTGGACAACAGAGACAAAGCGTTATCACTGGCTCTGGCAAGCTTCTTTACTAAAGTTTTAGGTAAGACGTTTTAACCCACAGCAGCACAGTGTCTCCTTTAAGTAACGTGTTTTTTGTTTGTGGGGGGGGGGGTGCATTATCTCCTGATCCAGAATACTAGAAATGAATTAATGAGCAGAAAGAGCCAATACCACTAAAGATTTTTAGTCTATTTCCAATGCAGTACGCTATGCAGCTCTCGAATAACAGCGATTTCAATTGGCATCGCCAAGTTTAGTGTAAATTCACCGTTTTCTTGTACAAATTGGCAATCTTTCGGCTAAGATTTATCATTTTCTTTCACATTGGTTCATTTATTAAACATTTATATATTTTTCATACTATAAATGAGTAGCAAAAAAAGACTACTTGTTGCCAATTTGAGGAGGGAAAACTGATTCATTGATAAAATAAGAAAACTATGACCTGCTATAATTCCTACGGTTCGTTAGCTCATCGAAATGGTATTATACTGTAAAATCGAATTGTATAAGTTAGGTTAACTGACATTCCGTTTACTCTAAGTTTACGTCGTGATATTTTTTCGTCAAAGGTATCTTGTTGTTACGGACTATGCTGACCCACTTTATAAGAAATTTGAAGTTTACTCGAAGTTATATATCATGATGATCTTAAAGGGGCATGTTACCCGTATTCCAGAGGGCGTTCAAAATACGTACCCGCTGGCGGACGGTGCTAGCTGCCTATTGACATCAACAGAATACGGCTCTTACGCAGATGGCATGTTCCGAATGCCCGGACAATGCCGATTATCGCATACATGTGCCGAAGTAATACCAATCGCAGTTCGGCTCTAAGATTCGGCTGCTGTTTCCGCCCACTTTCGTGACGTCGCGATCGGCAGCAATCAGCTGGCTTGGCGAAGGCAGGCCAGGCCGCGCGTACTTTGATTGACAGCTGTATGCAAATTAGAAGTCGACCTTCGGAACCAAGATGGCGATGACTAGAGCAGCGATAACTACACTGGCGGGAACATGCCCCTTTAAGGATAGAAATGGCGCGATAATTACGAGCAGCTTGGGGGATCCTTACTCGAATATATGAACCGTGTGGACGCAATTAACTTCGAGGTTCCGCCAGCTATTAGTTAAAACGACTGCTCGCCCGGATTGTAGTTTAAAACTTTAAATACTCGATAAATACAGTATCATCACAAATTATTAATCAACGTTAGTAAGCAGTAGGACAGAATGTAGGTACCATAATCAAACGTAGTCTCAGTTTTATTTGCATGCTGTACCAAAGCTCCTGGTGCTTTCATTTATGTGTTGCCTACATAACACAAATAAGAGCTTCGGGAACTTTTGGCACAACATGAGAGTATTTAGAATACATTTACATAAACTAAAAATGTATCGTTGTTAATAAGATTTCGCAAAGTTCAAGATTAAAACTTCGACGGTCCCGTGAGAACATGATTTTTATTTCCCAAGTGTGTACACATTACCATCACAAATTATTAATTAAAATTGACTAATTTTAGGACAAATGTTCGGACCATTTTCAAACGTAGTCAAAGTTTTATTTCCATGCGGTACCGAATTTACTGAAACTTTCATTTTGTTGTTGCCTTATGTATCTACAGAAAACTAACAAAAATGAGAGCTTTAAAGAAGCATGGCGAAGAAATTTCACATAATCACTCAAAATGGGCAAATTATGCATGTCCGGATAGCGTAGACCAATTTGAACACACACATTCTGCTCTAAAGTCTTGTAAATATAAATGAAACGCGGTAAGAAGCTTTTTCCAAGAACCTCCTCAAACTTCTATTCCTGGCTTGAACAGTTTGTTCGCGCAGTAGGCCGATTATGACGCCACTGGTTAGGCACGATCGCAATTCTAGGCCCCCAAGCTCGCGTGCGGTATTTTGCATAGGCCTATACGTATACATTATCCAGACTTTGCATGAAATTACATATAATATTAAGCAAATTTAGGTTATATAATACGAGGGGTGAATCGTGCAATTCGATTTGTCCAAATACCCTTCCGTTCTGTGTAATTTGCTGAGATGTTTAGCATTTGTTCGGTCATCATGCCTTGCCCTTGGCGTGATAGTGATTGCTGTTGATTATATACGGAGACCATATGATGAGTGAATCGCGAGCTTCCCTTTGCATGTTTATGTCCTGCAGCTGCAGTTCTATTTATGAATGGTGCATATTTGTAATTGATTTTCGCCAAATATAACCTCACATCTGATCGTCTTTGTTTTGTTATCCGTGAAATTTGCTAAAAAGCCCTACACATCCCGACAAATTCGAAAGTGTCTCGCCCAGTCACCCCAGTGACAATTAAGGTGCATGACAGATCGATCGCCAGTTGAGCGGGACCGGGGGATATGAGCGGCAGCTGGCAGCTCAGCCAGCTCGCGCTGATATACTATCACTGGACTTGCACCAGCATCGACGCCGTCTTCTCCGAATTGTTCTCTTTTTTCCATCTCTCCTACACCCCCATCATCATCATCGTCACTATCAGTACCACTGTCACTAGTTGTGGAGCTGTGCTCATCAACTTCGAATTCTAAATCGAGTAAAACCTCTTCTTCGAGCTCGGACATTTTGATCAGATATTGAGCGTTCGAGTGGCGTTTGTATACGTATAATTCATGCAGGCGAGAGTTGTGTGAGAGCTCTTGGGAGCACTCTCGCGCTCATGTGCCCAACCTCCTACGTCACAAATCGTACGTCACAATAGCGGGCCGATCGAGGGCGGAATAATCGGGTAGTAATTTCACCACTTTTAATAGCAGATAAGTCAATTCTGTAAAAAAAATTGATAACTTAATAATGAACCATTAGAAACATTGTAACATTAACTTTGCAATGATACCAACATTATTAAGGTTAAAAGCCTTTTGAAACCTTCGCTCAGCTTCTTTAACAACTTTTGGCACAAAATGATAGTATTCAGAATATATTTATTAAATGTCTGTCTGGTCTACTTTTTAATCAAAGTCGAATAATAATCTACAATAAGACTACAATTTTAATCAAGAATTTGATACTTGGCAATTACAATTGTATTTCCTAAATTTTCCACTTTTAATTCTACAATACAGCGTTCATTCCTGCTCCTATCTATTTCGGCCTGGCGATACAGTCTACATGTGCCATGTTTCAGGAGTCTTGCGGAGAGACTGGAAATTGTCTCATCTATGACACGGATCGTTTTTCGAAGAACTTCTGGGGGCTGTTTCTTGGTTTAGGTTTAACCACCGTTTTTTGCTACGTCGTTAGCTCTATCTCCCTTTGTCGAGACGCTAAAGGGGTAAGTGCTACAACCCCCCCCCCCACACACACACACAAACGAAAAATCAGTCGCAGACGACTTCGAAAAACTGTCTAAATGTAAGATAAAACCTTACAATTTTCTGTAAGCATGTTATTGAAAGTTGTCTGTTATTAACCCTATTAAAAAAGGCCGGGCTATTTGAGGTCTTAGTAGGGCCGATTTTTTTTGTCGTATTATTATTTAGAATGGTCTAATGAATATATGTAGTGAAAAAGAATGCTTAAATATGAATAATATATATGATCATTTCAATTTTTTGAAACATTTTTACCCATAAATCATTTATTATTCATATTTAAGCATTCTTTTTCACTACATATATTCATTAGACCATTCGAAATAATAATACGACAAACAAATCGGGAAGAGCCAGCTTATTCCTTATGTTATCCCTTGTTGTGATAAATTCCTATGTATTTCATTGTTTTTTAACTTATGTATTTAATTGTTTTTGTTGTTTTATTTCGTTTCTTACTACAATTCAACTATTTTGACTCCCAAAACAACCACCTAAACTTTAAACAAGACCCAATAACCCATGTTTGATCTGTTTTTAGGAAAAATTACTTTTCCATATGTTTTGTACACAAATCACGAAAATGAGCGATTTTCGGGCTGACATGCAAAGACAAAAGGTCACGTGACCTTGTAACCATAGGTCCGATTTTCTAAAAAATTCTTTTAAAAGTTGCGCAAGACTCGAAAGAAAAAAGTCAGCGAGCGGCGGGGCGCCATCCATATGCGTTCCCGAGCAATCGAACAAATCGTGGAGGGGGGCATAATGCCCCCCCCCCCCTGGCCTTATTAGGGTTAAGTTGCTTTGTCTGGTACGGGGGATGTTAAAAGAATGACTTTAGCAAACCTCAAAAAATCACCACACAAGCAGGGAAGGTCATGGGCGGAGTTCAGAATCTGAAAGAAGCATGCGAATCAAAAATCATACTAGGATTGAAACAAATTATGCAGAATGAAATTCACCCAGACTGTTTCCATATTATGATTTCATGCGTTCTGTTAAAAATCTCAGATCAATGAAATGACGTACTCAACGTTTCCTTTGTTTCTCTCGATCAGTCCGCTACGTAACATCAAACCCTTTTGAATTTTCCGGTCATGTCACATATTTTCTTTTTACCCCTCTTTGCAGTTCAAAGAAAATACTGAATACTGTTTCTGTTTTCTCGTGTTATAATATCTATCTATGCCACGTTTCTTCTAGTTTCTATGAACGTATTTTGTTATGAAAGGTTGTACGTAAAATGTGAGCGAAGCGAATTTCCATTGTACAATAAAAATGAAATTGAAATTGAAATCGATACCGGATCCGGGAATAAGGGGCACATGCCATCTCCAAAAGAGTACCGAAATGTGACATCATCATGGCCAAGTTGTCAAGGTTGCTGGTTTCAATCAACTGTGTGCTGAACAATGGTGTGGAGATCACACCGCCGCCAAACACTGAATCTGCCCTGGTCAAACCCGTTGCTTGAATGATTTCACGGTGAACCTCTTGCGCAGACTCTATTGATTTGAACCCGTAACCTTGACGACAAACGAATATAACGTTAGGACTACAGTACTCTATGGCAAAACCGAATCTATCATACGGTTGAATGCATGTTAATTATACAAATGTGCCCCCGTACCTATGTTAGAGTCCTTCTTCCAGAGAATCCTGAATACGCCAGTGTGAACCTCAAGTGATGACCAATTTTGTAAAGGAGATATGGTTATCAATTTCTCACATGTGCAATGACATTCTGCTATTTCTCTTTCACTTCTGTCTTTCAGGAATACCTACCCCTGCAGCTGCGCATCTTCCAGAAGCGGAGTGAGAAAGAAATAAGTAACAATTAAAAGGAAATGATTGAGATGACCCCTGTGAAAAAAATTAATTACAAACTAGAAATTTAATTCGTCACGAAGACGAATAAGGTGGTCTGTCTAAGTCTTATGATAGAATTGAGAATGGGAGAAGTAATATAGATATGTAAACAATGATGATCATGATGACCATGATGATGATCATGATGACCATGATGATGATCATCATAGTAAAGGTGATGATTATGATGTTAATGATAATGTAATATGATGATAAAAACGATAATGTTAATGATAATGATGAGCATTAGCATGATCCTGACATCTGATTGAAGAAATGAGGTAATATTTAGATAGCATATAGTCTCAGCTACAACATACTAAAATTTAGGAGAAAACTGTTGAATAACAACCGAGATACTGGTCAAAACACATTGTCATGCAGATTCATGTTTTGAAAAAAGTGACCTCCCATAGACATAACACGCAAAAATGACAAATTATGCATTGTCGCCTTTAATCGAATATTTAACTATGATGACGTCATCCAAATGAAAAATCTATGGCATATTTCTAATAGAGAATTATCTCAGCTACACCATATCAAAATCTGGGTGAAATCGATCACCGATACGTGAGATAATCTCAATTAAACAACGACAAAAATGACGTCATCAACAAAATACATTTTTTGGAGTTTAGATGCCAATATGAAGACTTTGTTTCCCTTTGTACGAGTCAGGGTGGTATGAAATCATATCTCCAACTCATGCTTTTTCCAACCATGATATAAAAATTGGGGGTCAATGGACTATCTGAAGAGCTAATTCGATTTTTAAAATCGGATGTTTTTGCCAATATATGCTATGTATTACAAGAGTTCGCACGCACGGACATTATCTTAAACGGACGCTTATTCCGTTATTAATGGGCAGAAAAAGGTGAACAATGTATCAAAATGCTTGGCAAAATGATTGAAATATGATGACAGAGAAAGTTTGGCAATTTTATGTTGCTAAATGCCAGTACGCGCGAAAACGCGCGCGCATGCGTGTGCGCGTTTTTTTTGCAAAATGCTTAAAATGGCCTGAAACGTATGCAAAATTAATTTGAGATGATTTGAAGCATTTTTATTTTTTGCGCGCGCGCTTACGCGCGGACGTACGCATACGCGCGCATTTTTTGACCTGAAATTGACCGGACGGATATTGACCTTAATCATGATAAATATGAATAAGAAATGCATTTCCGTTATGAAGATATGATCCTGAGTAAAAAGTACCAAAAAAAACACAAAATGGCGCCTGGGTGACGTCATGAAGACTTGATGACCATGAAAATGTTCCTGTCACGTCTTATGACAATGACCTATGACTGTGCCAAAATTGAACGAAATTGAATGAACTGATCTTGAGTTATCGTCGGAATAAAAAAGTGGGAACAATAAATAAAAATAAAGAATAACTAGAAATTTAATTCGTCACGAAGACGAATAAGGTGGTCTGTCTAAGTCTGATGATAGAATTGAAAATGGGAGAAGTTATATAGACATGTAAACAATGATGATCATGATGACCATGATGATGATCATGATAGTAAAGGTGATGATGATGATGATAATGATAATGTTATATGATGATAAAAACGATAATGTTAATGATGATGATGAGCATAAGCATGATCCTGACATCTGATTGAAAAAATAAGGAAATATTTAGATAGCAAATAGTCTCAGCTACAACATACTAACATTTGGGAGAAAACTGTTGAATAACAACCGAGATACTGGTCAAAACACCTTGTCATGCAGATTCATGTTTTGAAAAAAGTGACCTCCCATAGACATAACACGCAAATATGACAAATTATGCATTGTCGCCTTTAATCGAATATTTAACTATGATGACGTCATCGAAATGAAAAATGAATGACATATTTCTGATAGAGAATTATTTCAGCTACAACATATTAAATTCTGGGAGAAAATCGATCACCGATAAGTGAGATAATCTCAATTAAACAAAGACAAAAATGACGTCATCAACAAAAAACATTTGTTTGAGTTTAGATGCCAATATGATGACTTTATTTCACTTTGTACGAGTCAGGGTGGTATGAAATCATATCTACAACTCATGCTTTTTCCAACCATGATATAAAAATTGGGGGTCGATGGACTATCTGAAGAGCTATATCGATTTTTAAAATGGCATGTTTTTGATGAAATTTGCATTATATTGCCTATAGCAGCACGCGCGGATTTTGAACTTTGACGCACGCTCACGGCCTTATGAAATATGAAGAGTGACTGAAATTAATGTAACTTGTCAATTACGTTAAGAGGAATCCAAATCATGTAAACATTTTGAATTTGACTTTTTCCGCGCGTAATGAGCGCGCGCAACGCGCGCGGGGACATGTACGGACGGAAAATTTTGAAATGCTTAAAATGACCTGATTCGTACTCTCCTTTAATAGTTAAGTGATTTTGAGCAATTTTAAATTTTGACGCGCACATACGCGCGCGTCATGACCTTTATGTGACCTTTGATGACATGACCTGTTGACCCTTGACCTGAAGTATATGTGATATGAATATGAATGAACTTTGAGTACGCATCATGAAGATATGATGGATAATGTGATTTCATAAAATGGCGCCTGGATGACGTCACGATAATCTGATGACCTTGAAAATGTTCCTGTCACGTCTCATGATGATTACCTATAACTGTGTCAAAATTGAGAAAAATTGGGTGGATGGATATTGAGAAATCGGTTGCACAAAAAAGTGGAGAAATAAATAAAAACTAGAATTTAAATCGTCACGAGGACGATTAAGGTGGTCTGTCTTCAAGTCTTATGATAGATTATAATATTTACTTTATTGAGAAAGGGAGAAGTTATATAGACATGTAAACAATGATGATCATCATGATGATGATGATGATGATCTTGATAGTAATGGTGATGACGATGATGATGATGATGATGATCATGATGATGTTGATGATTATCATCAACAGACCATGATGACATCAGACTGACAAAAATGAGAGAACATTTAGATAGTATATAGTCACAGCTACAACATACTCAAAAATCAACAAAAATCAAGCCGAAATAACGGCGATATTGCTCGCAAAAGACAAGATTTTGTAGAATCCAGATTTGAGAAAAAGTCATCTCCCATAAGGATTGCACGCAAAAAGTAATGGATCAAGTGATAATAGGGTAATAATAAAGTAAATATGGTTGTTTATTACATATTTGCGATTGTACGTGTTTTAATATTCAAAGGAGATGGTACAGTGAAAGGTCAAAAAGAAAAAAAAGTGAAGAAAAGAAATTGTTGGAGAATCCCGGACTCGAACCAGGGACCTCGAGGTCGGAAGTCAAGTGCGTTACCGATATACCAAAACATTTCCCATAGAGATTACACGTAAACGGAAAATGGAATTCTCAAATCCCACTTTGGAAGTGAAATATGAGCATGATCCCGGCATCTGATTGGGAAATAAAGGGCACACTTATGATAGCTTATTGTCTCAGCTACAACATACTCGAAGCTCAGCGTAAACAAAGATAAAACGACGGAGATATTGCTCGCGAAAGACGAGAATGTAGAATCCAGTTTTGAGAAAAAGTCATGTCCCATAGAGAATACACGCAAAATGTGAAAAATTGACATGCCTCCTTTAATCGCAAAAATACGCCATGATACCATTGTCAAAATGAAATATCGTTGCGACTACATTTGTAGAAAATATTCTCAGGTAGAACATATCAAAATTTGAAAGAAAATTAATCAATATTTACAGAGATACAATCAATTTTCCAAAAATCTGCTGACGTCATAATATGCAAATTGAAATTTTGAGTTCGGAGGCCATTATGATGACGTCATGAGTTAATTGAGGGTCAAATGAGACATGAAATCATATCTCCAACTCATAATCTATTTAAATATGAAAGAAATTGGGGGTTATCTATCCATTCTGAAGAGTTAAAATGAATTTTGTATAGGCATGTTTTTGCCCATGTATTGTGGATACAGATAGCGCAGGTCGGCGCGTGCGTTCAACTTTGACAGCCGCTAATTGCGGTATTACTGGTCGGAAAAAGGTAAACAAGGTATCAAAATGCTTGGAAAAATGTAATAAATATGATAACAGAAAAAATTTGGCGATTCTATGTTGCAAAATGCCAAGACGTGCGGATACGCGCGGAAACGCGCGCGCATAATTACGCGCGCGCAAATTTTGAAAATGCTTAAAATGACCTGAAACGTATGCAAAATTAATTTAGAACGAATTTGACCATTTTAAAATTGTAATGCGCGCGTACGTGCGCGTCGAGGTGCGCGCGCGGAATTTTTTGACATTTTTCGTTGACCTTTGACCTGAAGTTGATGTATACCAAATATGGTTGATTTTAGATGACTCGTTATCGAGATATGATAATGACCTGAATTTTACAAAATGGCGCCTGGATGACGTCACGATGACCCCATGACCTTGAAAAAGGTTTTAGGAACTTGATATTATAGGGCCTGATGACTGACAGAAATTCAAAGGAAATTGACCATGTCGATTTCGAGTAAACGTGTGCACAAAAAAGTGTACGGAAGAAATAAAAATAAAGAAAGAAAGAAAGAAAGAAAGAAAGAAAGAATAAAGAAAATTCTAGCGAAATCAATAGGTGATCTGTCATCGACAGACCACCTAATAAATAATAAATAAATAATAATAAATAAATAAAGAAAGAAAATTCTGACGAAATCAATAGGTGGTCTGTTGACAACAGACCACCTAATAAATAAAGAAGAAAGAAAATTCTGACGAAAACAATAGGTAGTCTGTCGAAGACAGACCACCTAAAAACATCCGAAACGTACCTCTACACTTCTGAATTTGTCCTTTAAACTAAGGGACAGTGCATACTCTGGAAAAGGCACTTTACAAATCCAATCATTGTTATTATCATCATTATTGTCGTTTATAACTCCTTGTTTTATATGTATTGTAAAAAGTAACTTGGATTTGGTGACTTGCGATGTAGCAATAATTGTACTCATAACTTGCATCATTATCATTTTCTCTTTTCTGCTTCTGAAGCATTTCCTTCGCACATTACTAACTGGAGTAAAGCAGGGTATTCAGTGGTAAAGCTTCTGCGTCCCTCTGAGGGGCTCTTCTCACATTTATAACGATCCAAAATCCACCTTTCTTACTTTTTATTGCGATCATAAATCCGTAAAGGATACAATAACCGAATGATATGAATATGATAAATAAATTTAAAAAAAAACATTTACGAGGATTTTTGCTTAAAGGGGTTATCTCACTGAGCGGCGAATGCTTACGAACGTTACGGATGTTGGCGAAAATCAGCGATGTTTATCGACAATTAGCAACATTTGAGCGAATTTGAGCGAAATTATTTGCTAAAGGCAGTCGGCTACTAATAGCGACTACATGTAAACAACTGTTTTTGCGAAGATTAGCAACTTTTTGTCAATTCTTTGCCACTATTTGTGAATGTTTGGGACCTGTTTCTAACTGCTGGTACTCAATGGTCGATTGTATATATAGAAACCATATGGTAACGTGGTCGCTAGCATTGGCGAAACCAAGAGAACTGGCGATAACAAAGAGCGACACCGTCTTACAACCGTTTGCAAAGACTTACGACTATTTTGCAAACGCTTACGACTGTTTAGGAAACTGCGACAAGAAAAACTGTTGCATCAATGAAAACTGTTTGCGAACTTTCTTGCAACCTTATACGAACCCTGGCGAAACCCCAAATTCGAAACGTTCGCATGCATTCACCGCTCAGTGAGATAGGGCCTTTAAAGGGGGTATCCCACTGAGCGGCCGAATGCTAAAGGGCCTATCTCACTGAGCGGCGAATGCTTGCGAACGTTGCGAATTTGGATTCGCCAAATTTTCTGACGAATGTTCGCGAAAATCAGGGTTCGCCTTTGCGACATTTAGCGATGTTAAGCAACAATAAGCAACATTTGAGCGAATATTTGCTAAACGCAGTTGGCGACTATTAGCGACTGCATGTAAGCAAATGTTAGAGACAGTTTATTTCGAAGATTAGCAACTATTTGCCAATCCTTTGCCACTATTTGTGAATGTTTGGGACCTTTCGCTATCTCCTGGTACTCAATGGGTCGATTTAAAAAAAAAAAAAACTTCAGCGACCCCGTCTCAAAACCGCTCGCAAACGCTTGCAACTGTTTGTGGAAAATAAATCGCGAAGAAAAATTGTTTGCGACAATGAAAACTGATTCCGAACTTTGTTTGCAACCTTTTACGAACCCCGGTGACAATTCGCTACGTTCGCAAGCATTTGCCGCTCAGTGGGATACACTCTTTAGTCAACCTAAAGGGCCTATCTCACTGAGCAGCGAATGCTTGCGAACGTTGCGAATTTGGATTCGCCAACTTTTCTGACGAATGTTGGCGAAAATCAGCGACATTAAGTGACGTTTAGCGACAATTAGCAACATTTGAGCGAATGTCTCCGAAAGTGTTTGCGAAAGGCAGTTGGCGACTATTAGCGACTGTAAACAAATGTTAGCGACAACTTTTGCGAAGATTAGCAACTATTTGCCAATCCTTTGCCACTATTTGTGAACGTTTGAGACCATTTGCTAACTACTGGTACTCAATGGGTCGATTTTATAAAGGAACCATATGGTAACGTGGTCGCTAGCTTTGGCGAAACACAGAGAACTGACGAAAACAAAGAGCAAAACCGTTTAACAACCGTTTGCAAAGGCTTACGACTGTTTTGCAAACGCTAACGACTGTTTTGCAAACGCCTGCAACTGTTTGCGGAAAATAAATTCGCAAAGAAATTTTGAACATGTTCAAAATTTCTTTGCGACAAGAAAAACTGTTTACAACAAAGAAAACTGTTTGCGATCTTTCTTGCAACCTTTTACAACATTTTACAAACTCTGGCGAAACCCCAAATTCGCTACGTTCGCAAGCATTCGCCGCTCAGTGAGATAGGCCCTTAATGAAGGTTCAGTAGCCTTAAATTATGAGAGCAGCTCATGACGAAGACATATTACGTAATCCAAACATGATTTCTCTATAACCAATAACATAGGTTATTGAAATTGCGATTGGATTGTTTTTACTTAAGTCGTTGTCACTGTGCTCGTGTGTGCTCGTGTAATTTGCTCGACACCCTACTTGCCAGCCCCCCTCCCATCTCTAGATCTAACGGTGTACAACCAACTAAACCTGGATAACAATGATTTATGTGTCTTAATTTATATTATTTTGTACCATTGTATGTATTGACTTCATGAATATAATTTCTTTTGATATATGTTACATTATTCGGATAATTTCATTTTTGCCTTGATTCCTTGCATTCTATAGTACAGAGCAGTGAGGTTTCCCCCATTCACCCCTCTGTTAGGAAAAAGGATAAAAACAAGCATCTGGAGTTCTGTTGCAGAGGGCGCTACACAAAATATTTTTTGTGAGATAATGAAAAACTGACTGTCAAATTTGAAAGAACATAATATTTAAATGACAAAATCATCTTTGTTTGATCAAAATCGGTTCAGAGACGGCTGAAATATAACGATTTCCAATACTTGTGTACCACGACAAATATTAGATATTTTGAACAATTTAAAAAAAGCGTTGAAAAAATTAAATAACGCCTTTTACGTCGTATTTCTGCCAATGCCGATGTAGGCACCCACAATTTGCCTGCTCATGTATTGCTATTTTTAATTAAATAATTAATTAACGGTCATCGTGTTTTTTTTTAAGTGGAGCTGAATTGGTATGATCGTATCGGCTAAATTTCACAAATTTGGGGGTCTAAAATTACCTTCATAGCATTTTTAGGTTCTAAAAGGGCACTATAAATGTCATAGGTAAGAATAAGAGCAATAACCATGCACTTTGAAGGCATTTGCGGTCCGAAAATAGAACTCAACTATCCCTTTAAACTCAGAAGACTGTCCCTATAAATATAGAGAGCTGCTTTAGCTGAATGTTACAAGAAAACGCTGGAAATCAGAGTACTAGGTACTTTAATCATATCGTTAAACTATAATCATGTATATTATTAAAATTTAAAGAGTAGACAACGATTTAAATGGTTTATTGACAGGCTGACAAAATGTAGGTCAAGAGGTTGTTTACATTTTTGAGGGAAATTCACGCGCTAGGAAATGTAATACTTTGTATTACATTGGAAGGAAATGTACAAGCGTATGTACGCTTATCAAGCAAGCGCGGAAAACACCGCCAGCAAATTAAAAATAGCACGAAGGGGCTTTCATTCTGGTTATGGCTTTCATTTTGAATGGACAAGAAGAAAAATTTACGGAGTCTAAAACATTCCCACCACCTCCCCCATTATCTCCACCAATAAAAGTATTTTTAGTATATTAGTGGCATAAATTAAGTATTGCTTGGTGGTTCGAAGTAGCCAATCTACTCATTCAAGTTTAGTTCATAATTTGAGGTTATTTTTATATGAATGTTTTTATATACTGTAATTTACATTTGTAAAACATTGCCCAATTCGGCCTTGTAGGCCGCGATGCATTGTTGCTCTTTTATTCTCAATAAAACCATTATCTATCTATCTATCTATCTATCAAGGTATACGTATTAGTACGGAAAGGATTTAGGGTTTCAGGTATGAAAGGTACGGATAGGGTTTATGTAATAAATTGGGTCAGTGATTTATGAAGTTAATGCAGAGCCGGGGGCATTTGGCCTGGTCGCACATCAACTTGCGTCGTGCACAAAGAAAGTGGGCCGTAGGGGAATTTTTCCCATTGGGTTTCGCCCCTACCCGGTTTTGTATGGGTAAATCACTAATCACATGGTACTGATAAGTTTATTGATCAATAATTGTCATCCGATAATTTTCGACCCCACTCAATTTTTACATGCGAGGGGGTTGCCAATGTATATTCAGTCGAATTTGTTCGCATGTCAATTCTTAGTTTTCCGGCCCCCATTCGATTTGAATGCGGGGGACCTAGTTGTACCTACACATTTTCAAACTCAGGGTGTCACGCTTTAATCTTAGGCATCATCCGATCTTACAGGCGGAGAGGCTGGTATATATATACATCTATATTCTATAACTTTAGGCATCACTCAATTTTATAGGCGGGGGGCTGATATAATGACTTAATGTATATAAGTTTAGCCTAGGCATCACTCGATTTCATAGGCGGGAGGCCTAGCATAACTTTAGGCATCACTCGATTTTATAGGCGGGGGCTGATATAATGACTTAATGTATATAAGTTTAGCCTAGGCATCACTCGATTTCATAGGCGGGGGGCCTAGCATAACTTTAGGCATCACTCGATTTTATAGGCGGGGGGCTGATATAATGACTTAATGTATATAAGTTTAGCCTAGGCATCACTCGATTTCATAGGCGGGGGGCCTAGCATTGCATTTGTAAGCATTTTTTATGATTCAATATATCTGTGTTATTTTGTTATGACACACAGAAAATCAAAATGTGCAAAATAAGCGTCCATCTTAAAATGTTAATAAAGCCACGACATAAACGCAAATTTGGTTGTTTGTTATTTTGTTAGCCGTGAATAAGTATGTTTGGTGACATATATTTTGGATGACGTTATATAGTTATGAGATGTGAGTGAAGATTTCATGTACTGATGTTGGTAAAGGTGACTATTATTGGGATGTATCGTTTTCTAAATATAGTTGTATATGTTTATGTCATTGTGTCAATGAGGCTGATCTTTCATGTATATGCAACATTTTAGGCGATTCCCATCAAAGTGTATGGTAGAGTCATTTAAGTTTATTGATATATCTTGTGTATTTTTGTATTGCATTCTTGGACGATGTGTCAATCCATCCGAATCATTATGATGGTACATGCTCTTGATCGGGTTTCGTTCATAGGTGCAGGCGCGGATCCAGGGGAGGGGGGGGGAGCGGGAAGGAAAAAAGGAAAAGGGAAAGAGGAGAGAAAGGGAAAAAAAGTAGAGGAAGAAAAAAAAGAAAAAGAGGGAAGAAGGAGATCGGGAGGGGGGGGGGAAAGG
>JAVYIG010000323.1:495000-657582 GCA_035222895.1 Strongylocentrotus droebachiensis | reverse complement strand
CCCATCAACGCACGTTACTGTGGCTAATTGCAGAGACACATTCGAATACAACATTGGTTAGAAGCTAATGTTCTCTATGATTTTCTTGATGGGTATTGAGTCGTTTTGTCATGTTTATACGCCATCGATGATGATAATATGTGGGGAAGCAGCTCATCCTTGAAACGATACACAGGCATAGCTTGTGCGTCCATTGTACTTTTTGATCGGTCATCTTCCTTACAAGAAGACGTCATATCATCTCCTATTACCCTTTGTATTATCGATTCCATCGATGTTAAAACCATTTCAGTCGTAAAGCATGTCGGTTGTATCTTTCCTGTACAATGGAAACGCACCCGTTCACAGCACAGTGACGGGTTCGTGCAATGGGTATGCACCTTAAAGACGCGTTCAGAAATGACGCGGTCAACCGCCTCAAAAACACCCCGTGATTTGTTAACCTCTCTACACATTTAAACAAAATACCACTATTGAATACTTTTGTTTGGAAATTCGGAAGGACTATCTAAAAGAGGTTTGTCACCTTTTCCATTTCTTCTCCTTTTTGTAGCACCAGCAGAAATAACTCATTAAATAGGGTTTGAACCCTTGAAATGTCCCCTTTTCAAATTAAAGTTTAAAGTGTAAAGCACCCCGGTTTAGTTGCCTTCACCATGTTCAGGTTCGTTATGTCTCGTCATATCCCTATCCTCCAAATTGCCTCCAGCCATTCGAACCGCCTTCTCAACTCCCTCCAGCTTATGAAAAGTACAACACCATGACTTTCTTATACTATACCCCATCAAGGAGACGATCTACTTTCCCTTCTCATCTTTCTATTAGAATCTCTTCATATTTAGATGGGAATTTCTCCCCTCCCTCCTTAAAGCCCCACTGCACTAATTATAGCTACTTGCGCCCTCTATATAGCAACAATGCCTATTAAGTGGTGACCGTTTGTCCCCATAGTCCCCTTTTTATTATGTTAATTGAGAGCTGATTTGACGAGATAACCACCTGTCAGTGACCGTGCAGGGAGGTCTCATCCATCATGGCCAAACTAGTGCAGATAGCGTTTAAAGACCTTATCCGATGAAAAAACGACTTGATATAAATCAAAAACTGAATGAATGTAGAATACAGCTATAACGGAATACAAAGTATTTACCCTTTCATTATTGCACAGAAGCAAATTTCCCGCATCCATCCAAATTACGGGTCAACAGAGGTCAAATTTGCCGGAGTTACAGTGACGACATAACATGTGGACCCGACGAAGGACCTGGGGCCCGTTTCATAAAACTTGTTATCTATAACAACTGCTAAATTTCTATGACAAATTTTGCTCTCAGCCAATCAGATGCCATGATTTCAGTAGCTTATAACAGTAGCTTGTAACTTGTTATTGATATCAAGTTTTTATGAAACAGGGCCCAGATCGTTTCACCTTTATAGCTGAGGCGATGAGCCGTGCTTCATTAATGGAAAGTCATTGTGAATATGCGTACTCCACATAAGATGATGTCATCAAGTCGATAGCAAGATTTTAAGTCGACAAGGTCTTTAACGATGACAAGCACAACTACGGTGCATGTCTATTAATCCGCAATACTCCTATGATGCAAGCCAGCCAACAAATCTACCAACTATAAAGAAACTGGCAAAGTATCGCGCAGAAGTTGAACAATACTTGCAATTATTGATACTTTGCTATTAAGATCTATCAAGGCTGAAGAACAAAGAGTCACAATCATACGGATCAGTGTTCAGCTACACGCAGATCAAAGTATCATACCTTAATGCAATCATAATCGAATACAGCTTTACTAAAATATCTGGGATTAGAATACTATTAATGAAGACAAAACACAAAGCCGTGGTTATCCTGTACAACTAATATCAAGGCACTTCTCCAGCATGGCATTATTCAATTGAAAATGAGACAACATTCTTGTTTTGCTTGTCAGAAATCTTTCGTTGCGTCTGACTTTAAAGAACCCTGCATCTTCATCTACCTATAACGTTTCTTGGCAATATCCCAACCCTACATGATAACGACTTCTTTTCTGCAACGTTTCTATCTCCTTTTAACGAAGCTTTTTAAAGCATGGCATATCTCGTCTTACAATACAACTCCTTTTTCTTACGTCATGCCTAATCTTCATCAATTCTCTCTACGACTGTCAGTTTCAGCCGATCCATCTAGCCGCGTTACCAGACTCTCTTTTTATGTCTTTTATATCTTTCCCTTTCTCTTTAATTTCAATTTCCCTCTCTGTTAAATCGAAAACACTGTAGATCAAGCGCCATGAGCGCCCATCAGAGGCGGATACTGACGATATACGAGCCAGCATCATCATCTGCTTTATCATCATCATCATCCTTCTCTCTCCCTATCTATGTGACTCTCTTGCTCTCTCTCGCTCTCTCTCTATGTCTCATTTTCTTGCTGTGTCTGTCTCTAATTATCTCCCTCCTTCTGTTTCACTCTCTGTTTCTGTATCTCTTACTCTCTTTCCCTTTCTCTCTCTCTCTCTCTCTCTCTCTCTCTCACTATCCCATTATCTCTCTCAATCTCTCTGCCTATCCCCCTCTCTCTCTCTCTCTTTTTCTAGTCCTCTCCCCTCCTTTCTCTCTTTATACCCGGGTCTTTAACCAAGCAATGGTCCTGAAAAAGTGTAGAGCACCTTTAACGATTTCTCCTTCGTCTCATCTCCTTTTACGATCCCTGATTCGACAGGCGTGTCCAAGTGCCCATCGAACATGGCCCTTATACGGCCAGGAGGGAAGCCGGCTTGTAACCTCATAACAGATCAATAGTTGGAAAGCTCCTCGTCGACCGAACCGTATCGTATTAATCCCACCGACATCCAGACTATTACTAGATGGAGTCACACAACCTCTACGCCCTCCATCTTTGAAATCAAAAGTTCATTCTTATTTTCTTCGAAGTTAACGCGAATGCTTGATTTACAGTGCATTTCAGAAGGTTCGCATAAAATTTGATGTATACACAGTATCCAGACCATAAGATGGATTCACCTAACCTCTACGACCGCCATCTTTTAAATCAAAATTTCGTGATTTACAGTGCATTCTGCAAGGTTCGCATTTGGAAAGTTTGACGTATACACAAATTAAACGTCGGGATATTTGTTTTTCCTACCGCTTTTTTGAAATAGTTGTGATTACAATACGATTTATTCTTTATAGAAAAAGTTTATATCTTCTCAGAAATATATCGATCAATCTTAAAGAGTCACATAGATTGATCTATTTATTTATTTATTTATTTATTTCTAATCTTTTGACAGGGTAGCCCATTCACCAACAAGTAGTGGTCTTCCATGGGGCCCTGAATGAATATATTTACATAGTTTATAACATTTATACAGAACAGTTACAAAAATAATACTCGTTTGCAAAATAAACATATATCATTAACCTAGTAAACAGAAAAGACATAAACATTTAATATCTAATAATGGTAAACCATATTATCGAAATCCTATCTTGACAAGAGGTATACGAAGTATTGAGTTATTAAGATATAGCGAGTGAAATAAATCCCGTTTAATCGGATAGTTCAAGGAAAAGCTATAATTTCAAGGAACATTCATTTTCTAAAATATTTCACAAATTGATTTTCCAAATCCGCATATCAATTGACAATTATTATGTGACTCTAGTTTTATTTCTTTAAAGCAGCTCCTTTATTGTTTACTGTCTTTATAATGAGCTTGGTTAACGTGCATCAAAACGTAAGTCCACGAAGGACGGGAAAGTGGGCCACCGCTAATAATATCGAGATTGATGCGGCCAGTATATATATATTCTACTCTAAAATATATCGGTCGGTATGCTTTGAAAGGCTTTGGTTGAAGCTGGACTAGAGAGAAAAACAATGTCTTTATTAATCATCTTTCAAGGGTACGGTCGCTACACCGGGGTCCTTGTCAATAATCATTTTCCATCAATTACTCATCTCGTTTCTTAATCTCTATCTGTCGCTGTGCCTCACTCTCCGTTTGTCTTTCTAATACCAATCCCTCCATATACCCCCTCTCTCTCTCTCCTCTCTGTCTCTCCCTTCCTCAACCCCCATTCGGTCTCACTCCATGTCGCACTCTCTCTGTCTCTTTCTCTTTCTCTCTATGAGTCTCTGTCTCTTCCTCCCTCGACTCTCTCTCTCTCTCCCTCCACATCTCTTTTTATCTCTCTGTCTGTCTATCCGTCTCTCCCTTCCTCAATTCTCATTCAATGTCGCTCCATGTCACTCTCTCTGTCTCTGTCTCTTCCTCTCTCGTCTCTCTCTCTCTCTCTCACTCCCACATCTCTCTCCTTCTCGCTCTGTTTTGATTATCTTTTCGTCCCACTTCTTCACCAAGATCTTTCTCTACCTCGTATTTCCTATTCGTTTTGCTCTCCATAATTACGAGTAACGTTCGTGTCGAAATGCTTGAACTGCGTACGTATGAAATGGGTCAGGCTAGAATAAACTTTTCTCCCCGATAGTGGCGCTAGTAAAAATGCTATCTTCATTTACGTCACACCCGGGTCATGCATTCTACTATCTCCAGATAAATATGTTTGTTCTGAGAGTGCTTTCGCAGAGGGCTGCTCAAGTATTATGTTAATCAATCACTTGTTCCTTTCAGTAAACACCAAAAGTGATGAAGATAAGCAATTTCAAGCCTCGCGGTTGTAGCCGATTTTGGCCTCTTCTTCAATTGGTAAGCTGCAATACCTCTAAAATTCTGTTTCATTACTCATATGACTACTGAAACGTGACTCGAGTACACATTTTTTGCTGTTCATAGTTTATGGGGGCGCTAAAATATGTATCTCATTCTTAGTCAATACTTTATTAATGCATTCATTTTATAATTTGTTTATTCATTAATTGATTAATTAATTAATTCATTTATTTATTCATTTATTTATTCGTTAAGTCTGTTCAAATTCCTAATAATTATTCAAGTTCATGAACAAATATTTAAATTTATTATAGAAAAAAATACGGAGCATCATAAACAGATTGAGATTAAGAACAAAACAAGGTAATAGGAAGAAGAGGAGGGGCATACTGAGAAGCTTATAGCTTGTAAAATGTAAACTCCCTGAGTATCTAAAGAAACTTGTCCTAAACATTATATGATTTAGCTAAGCAAATTTGCAAAAAATAATATCAAATAAAATTTAAAAAAACAATAAAATATACGTAATTACGTGCACTATATACAGAAAAAAGCATGAATTTTGAAAAGTCAAATAGGTGAAAAACAGACAAAGTAGAGAGTCGATTAAATCAGTAATAAATCAATATAAAAAACGGATTTAAATCTAATGTTTAAACTAAAATCCAAATACTTGCATTCGACTGCAAGAATTTCAATCTCTCGCAATCGTGACCGCACGATTATATGATAAACAGCAAAGGTTTTTAATTTTGTCACGATATCCACTTATGGTAAATGCGTTTAAGGAAGACGTAAATTCTTACCGGGAAAGAGGAAACGGCGTCACTGGCCCGGTCTTTGGCACGAGGTGGATAATTCTTGGAAAGCAATGCTTTGGTATCTCGTTAACGTCACTTCACAGTGTGTATACAATCTAATCTACTCTACTATGAACCTTCACTCATTAATCTCTCGTTAGGGGGTGGATTTAATTGATATCCAATACAACAATGTCTTCAACTTGCGATTATCAGGAGGGAACTGACCGAGATTTAGGAATAGAGTTAATCTATTATACTACTACTAATCATAGATCACATTTATAACACGCCTAATACTTTGATTCTAGGCGCCGTATATATTATCACCACGGTCATCGGATTCAGGCTTATCCGCACACAATGTATGCACACTCTCCACTCCCTGGGGAGCATTATCACGTGTAAAATTCACTGAGAGATCGAAGATATAAACCACGTCTTCATGCCTTCTGATAAACTAAATGAGCTTGTAAATTTCTAGAAAGAAATTATTAAAAATAAAGAAAATTTAATAAATTTGAGAAATTACTACGGAAAAAGTAACAAGGGGCATGGCATTATGCATGCAAGTCATTCGGTTTCTTCTATTTGGAGATGTTGTAAATGTGCACATGCATACATTATAAAGTTAACCTTGCATTTTATAGGCCCATCAAAAACTACATATTTATATATATAATCTATCGCAAACATATGACATCATAAAGGCAAATCTTCCAGTTATGTTATAAAGGTAAAAATGTAATATCATGAACATTCGCGACAAACATTTATCAAACTCAAACACTGTCTGGAAAGAAGAAAGCAAACTAATAACTATGCAGTCGAATAATGAAAATAAATCTGAAATGCCAAACTAACGATCCATCGAACTACTACTCGACCACCGCTTGCTTTCAAATATTCATGTTATGTTATAAAGGTATTGTAATAACATTATTGAATACCATGAAAGCTCGCGACAGCCATTTATTAAATTCAAATACTGTCTGGAAAGATGAATGCAAACTAATTATACTATTCAATCAAATAATGAAAAGAAATCTGACAAGCCTAATTGCCCATCCATTCATCGAACTGCTCCACGACCACCACTGCTATCATCTAACAATACAAGTCTTTCCACTTTAATACAGACCAACAAATATAATCTTCAAAGTAATGATCATTTCGTACCAACGCGAAGTCATGTACGTGCAACTGGGCAATCGTTTTCTATAATTGAACACGTCAGTAAAGTACTCTTTACTTTTACAGTAGGGACTTTTAGAAATGCACGTCAAGAGCTTTGACTGCAACGTGTGACGTCATTTTAAGGCACTGCGCCTGCGTCACGTGGTCTCAGTCGGCGATCGAGAATGCGTCAACCTTGATTTTCCTAAATCTAGTACATGCAATACATACATACATATTGACATTTATAAAGCGCCTTTACATGCTGAAATGTGTAGAACAGGTGTCACATGCACCTGTTCTACACATATTTACATATTAGCAGTGAAGGGATGTTCTTTGTTGAGGGTAGAATGAGGAATGTCCTCTTTCTTTGTCCGTGATGTTTATTGTGTTACTTCCTGCATGCATATCGTCGAGTGCAATCTAAAAGATTTCTAATTGTAGCCAACATGGGCAGTTAAGTACGTTGACACGCATGATCAGTCGGCGTTCGTCGTGTTCTCGTTCACTCATTCTAAAAGTCCCTAACAATAAAGCGAGTACTACGTTATCTATAACACATTGAGCAAATACGGGACGATCGTTCAAAAGAAACTTTTCATTTAGTTTAACGCTTTATTAGACTATCAAAATCAGCAGTAGTTGTCCGTATATGCATACAATAACGTTGCATACAAACACTTTTAAACAAAAGACTGATATCATGAAATTCACGCACAAAATAGGATTTTGCATTGATTGGTTTAAAAAAAAATGAGCAAATTATATAACCGTGATAACAAGGCATGTTCTTTGTGGTGTGGTAATTTCCACAAAAACTCCATTAGCAAGACATTAATCCACATTTGGTACTCTCCACCCAGGTGCTAAATGGACACCCGGTAGGATGCGAAAGTCATTGTAGTTTGCTCATCATTGAGAGCGTCTGTTAAATGGCGCATACGTCGTGTGATGTGGGGACAAGCCTAAAACCGACGACCAGAGTAATGAAATACATATGTAAAGCACTAAAAAGGATATCGTTGATGTACCAAGTGCTAGATAAACATACAATATTATTAACATTATTATTATCATTATATACAATATAAACATAATTATTGATCTCAATCTGAACAATCGGTTGTGAGTGAAACTACTTGACGAAATGGAAAAGGAGGCGTAAAGTCTAGACACGAGCTGTTTAAAGAGGATGCATTATAAAGTCAACATCAAACGGACGTTAACATTGACGAGCTCGTCTAATATTGTTATATAGTTGAGTTCTGGTCACGCGATTGCGTCGTGAAAAAAACTGTGTTTGAGAGATTGGAAAAGAATGATCGTGTAGCACATAAGTATTGGTGTACTCAGTGAAGATTTTTAATCATCAAAATGATAAGAAATTTGCCCAGTCTTGCACCGACACAGAAATATGTATATGAGAAGGACACCTGGGAAAATGTAGATAGAGATGGAGAAGAGAAAGGAAGTGACATGAGAGAGAGAGAGAGAGAGAGAGAGACATACATACAGAGAGAAAGAGAGAGAGAAAGAGAGAGACAGAGAGAGGGGGAAATAAAGCATAATGATAAGAAGGAGAGGGTGAAAGGGAGAAAGAGAGAGAGAGAGAGAGAGAAAGTGGAATACATGTAGAAATAGATTGGAGGCAGGATTCAAGGCGCAGTGCTCAACGTGAATATTAAACTGAATGACAGTGAGAAAGTTCTCTACATGATTACGCTTGCATGGTCAACACAGCAGTGTTTGGTCTCACTACACTAATGTTTGAAATGTTTTTTTAAGGGGATTAATTCCGCGACCATAATGAGGTAAAGTCATACATTATTACATAACAACCAGACAAATTATACGAGTCTTCTAAACCTTTGTACCAACAGATAGGTCCACTAAATTAGAAGATATCCCGTCCGAGACCGATTAGAGATCTATGGAATTCACCTTCCGAAACAGGCCACATGCGAGTTTTCTCGATAAGAGTTTTATATGTTAAAAATAATGCATTATTTTCAATCATTTAGCAAGATACAAAAGGTCGACCCTGATTGGCTGAAAATCAAATTACGTTTATTTATTTTTTAGTTGCGATTAATTGCAACCTTACGTAAACTAAAAAGAGATGACGAGATAATTTAAGAGAAGAAAACGAGAAGACGAGTTGGTGGAACTCGACCTGTTTTGGACGATGCCCCCAACCATCACATTTGATTTGCCATGACTTTTCTTTTCGGGGGGGGGGGGGGGGGGGAGTTCCATCAGGTCGGTATAATGAATTCACCTTTACAGTAACATTTTGTCTTTTGTTTTGTTTCAATATCAATCAATACTAAAGAACCTGTCACTGTCTAAACTTATGGTAGAAATCCAGCAGCCTGACGTGTAAATTGAACCTTTTCAAAATGAGATGTCATTTTCTTCTAAAGTGTTGATTTTTGATGCAATAACTTTTTGGAGAAGAAAAATAAGTTGTTGTTTTGACCCAAATTTCAAGAAGGCTAGTCTTCAAATCAGTGCAGTAAGAGTTATCTGCAAAACAATTACAACAATTTGCAAAAGAGAATTAAATCCAAAGATAGACTCGCAGTGTTCAAGGTAGAGTTAATTTGCCATGTATGTGGTATCGCAGCATGATCACTGTGTGCATATTGACCTCTACATGACACGTCGGCACGGAAATAATTACCTCGAAACATCGAACAATTATAGAAAATGTATATTACTTAACAAAATAAGATCTTGCCGATATGGGAGGGACATAATATAGGTTTAATATAATCGTATTTTTTAACGTATTTTCACAATCCGTCGGTAACAAAACTACATTTCACGGTTGATTCATTTGCATGTCATAGTGAGAAATGGAAGTTCTCAAAAAGTCGAATATTAAGCTCATCTATTTAGTTTCCCCAATCATTCGTTAAACTCTTGTATCAACTTTATTGACTAGATCGCTTTTTTAATTTACAAAATCCTACCTTTGATTCAAATTTGTGTTTGAATGAAAGTACGCAACAAAACTGTGATGAATTGAGAATCTATCAAATTGATCAAAAGATGTAGCGCAGCTATAATACAAACATAATATCATAATGCACTTACTAAAGTAGGCAATGTCATTTCCCCAGCTGTAACTGGGCCGCCGTGATGAGGCTCTAAAGCGTTCACGGACTTTCGTCCTACCCCGTACCCATTAAATCACATGGGTGGAGAGTGGCAAATATAGATTAATGCCTCGACATAGGAAGTGGTGTCACGGTGGCACTCGAACCGCGAACCGTATGATCCACAGCCCTGTTGACTCATCAACTAGACCACGAGACCTCTAGCCTAGTACAACTTTGAAAGCAGTGAAGCGTTGTGCACCTAACGCCTATAACGTTGAGACTAAACATGGAATACTCCCAGACGTTCAAGTTCGAACTCCGAAGGCGATCATTGTTATTTGATAAAGCGAGATATTTTTGTTACCTGTAATTTCTCTCCATGTGAAAACAATTTGTGATAATATCACACTTGTCACAAAAGTTCACGCGTGAGAGAAAGGTCATACCAGACAAAAATGTTGAGGCAATCGAACTGAGATAAGGCCAATCTGTCTTGCTTTTTTTATTCTAAGACAAAAAAGAGAGAACGTATGATGACATGAATCCAATGTCTTTGATAAGCATGATAAGCTATCATTCCGTTCCTCATATATCTTTCTTTGGAATGCCTCCATTTGAGTTTGAAGGTATCCCCCCACGTTTGTTTAACAAATTAAGTATTACACTAGCTGAAGACTAAGGTAACCAAACCATATCAGTAGATGACTTCACTTAAGTATCATAAGTAAATAAGCAAATTGTTTCAAAGGAAGTGAAGATATGACAGGCAATGTAAAAACAATGAAAAAATTGAGGAGTCTAGTTTAGGAGCAGAGCTTGTACATGATTAGGTTCCTATAAAATGTTAGGTAGCATTATAAAGTCTGATTGTTTTTCCTCTACGTTTCTTCCTCTAAAACCCAAGTCTTTTCACTGTTCATACCAATTTCTCATTAGCATTCATTACCTATATATCTGTATTATATAAATTGTTGGGGGCTAAATTATTGAAGGTAGTCCACGACAAATCATTTTCTAAATTTCTGACTATACCCCTCCGCATTCGTTCTTGTTCTTTAAAGGTAATACAAAGTTTTGGTATGGGGTCATGAATTTGGTTCAAATGAACATATAAGAAGTATATGAGATCCTACAACAATCAATGATCGTTGTCGCGGTTGAAATCGAGTATAAAGTGACGAAATTATGAATAATAAACTTTTTATGTTGTATAGATCCCTACCAAGATTGAAATTACAATGTTTCTTTACTAAAATCGATAGATTGTGTATTCCCGTTTGGAAATTATATATCAGAACATAACTGCATATTCCGATATTTTCATGGTCGCAGCTACCATTGTATGGCCGTAGGCGCCATTTGGGAGCACCGATTAATTTGATATTTTAATTTCTCGAATCCTCTGTGTTTTAGAGCTCAATTTTTTCAAAGTTGCTTATTCGAACTCTAGGTGTCACAATTAAATTTTATAATCGAATCCTGTTGAAGTATTACCAAAACTTTGTATTACCTTTAAGTACGTTTACATCAACTAATTTGTTATAATACCACTCATTTTATGAATGTAATTTCTTTTAAAATGTCAATATTTTCCCATACACGGTGTATATGATTTGCATGTGTGGAATCAATTTGAAATTGAAATCAAAATTGACAAAAATGAAATTGATCAATATGCATCAAACGGCAAAACAGAACGGTTAGGTTTTTTTAACAGGAAGCATGGACCTGTATAAAGTGGACCTATAATATAACAACATGCTTGTGGCTCTATTCGTTATACATGTATGATAAAGGATGCCTCTCTCACCAACCGTCTGCCAAGAGTATTCGGACTGTTGTTTCATGGTTTCAAAAGGACACACGCTCACGTCACACCCTCTTCAACAAACCCTTCTCCTATTAACTCATTTATCTTCCATTTGAACTTCAGCCCTCCACGAGAACGCCTAGGTCGGGAGGATGCCATACGAACCCGGCACAGGTGGGAAAGATAAATGACAATGTCAACATAGGAAAGAGTGGCTGTTTACACCCAGCTGCCAGATAATGTATGGACGGTAAGTGGTGAACTTGAAGCTGCACGGGTTGAGCTATTCGTTCAAAATATGCATGACCTTTTCTTGTGGTGAAATAATCACATTTTGTATTATTGTTCACTCACAGCATTATCTAGTCCTTATATTAGGAATTTAGTAAAATAGGGAAAATTATTCTCGTCCAACTTGTTTATGTACATACCACTTGTTGGTTTTCTGTTATATTTATGTATGGTGAAACAAAATGTTCATGTATATGAATGAAGTTTACTATTGAAATTCAAATTCATACCCCATTCATACATGTTCACTCCTACCACGAATTAACAACAACCCTACATTTCAATATCTATGTTTTATCAATAATTACGTGCAGCTCATGAATACTCATTCTTGTGCATTATGTGTGTATGTAGTAGTAAGATATCTTATACGTCCTCTAAAGTCAAAATTAATTCAGATTATAACATGAAGGAATCAGGTCCCTGTTTCATCAAACTTGTTTATCAATAACAAGATACGATAATAAGGGAGTTTACAGATAGCACATGGTACAAATGACCCCAAATATCCACAGATCTTTTACACATGGAGAAGTTCCTCTTTGAGCATCTTAGAATAATAACTGCCAAAGTCCTATATGTGCTTCATTTATACCTTTTGTTTGACCTCTTGAAAAATATACTTCCACCTGCGTATCACAGAATGTACCGTTGGTGCATAAATGAATAATGTTACATAACTTTCATGAGCGCATATCCAGTATTCATCTCTGTGGGTTTTACCATTTTGGTACAAATGACCTTTATCTGCCCATGCGCATATTGTATCTGTAAACTCCCTTATTGGTACAAACTACTGACCGAAATCCTTGCATTTGATTGGCTGACAGCAGATTTGTAATGGATCTGTGGCAGTTGATATTAGGGACTTTCAGATTTGTACGTCGACATAGTGGACTGCTACGTGTGACGTCCTACAGTGCCTTAAAAAGGACGTCACACGTAGCAGCCCACTATGTCGACGTGCAAATCTAAAAGTTCCCAATTGACAACAAGTTTTACGAAACAGGCCCCAGAGCCACATAACCAAACGTAATTCGCGTTGACGTTCAAAAACATTCATTCATGCAACACAAAACACTAGCCATTCAGAGATATAAGGTGGTATCAACGCGATAGCCCTGTGGTTGCTTTAACAATAATATTCTTCAGGGAGATATACACGCATATATTCGGGTATGCATGGTTTATTTGCATATACCACAAGTTTCAAAACTCTAAACGTACACAATATTTTGAGCGGTAATAATCTAAGAAGGTTGCCAACACAACCGCTGAATGGGATTTTTTGTTTTAATTTATAGACATTTCCGATTATTTTCCTCTTTTCCTAATCTAATCATTCTTTTACATCACTGATTTCCGTCTATAAACCCTACAAATTGTATTGAATAATATGTTCAACCATTATTAAATCAGTTGGGAGTGATTTCTCTCATTATTCACGGAATATGGAACATTAACGTGACGGGTTTTATTTAGGTTGTTAGATGTACCTCATCTTGTCGTCAGGACGTGTCCATCTTGCGTCATAGGCATCTTTAATGCTGCAATGAACATGATGCCGTGTTCCCACTCTGTCTATCAAATCAGGAAAACGTATTCTAACTGTAAAGTAGAGCGTGATTTGAAGCATTTGCTGGTGATAGCCATTAATCTCATACAAAGTTGGTATGTAACTTCCCCCAGCTCAGCACATGCTCACAAAAGAATCACATTCTTTCATACAATACCTCCACATTACCTTTCTTTTCCTGGTGATGCTACATCACGTATGACATAGCAACCCCTATGTTGGTATTGTATGGTCTATTGTAAACAGGTGGTCAGATCTGGTGAAGCTACATACCACTGTCTCTTGTTAGCTCACTGAATGATTGACAGATGATGTCACAAGATGAATGCGATCTGGAGCATTTTCTTTAGGGTGGAGCTTAGCAGGTCTGAGAAAATTATCTTTAAAATTATAAAAAAAACTATGAAATATATTTAAATGTTTGAATAATAAAATACGAGTTATATTTTATTTAGATTTCACCCCACCTTCAAATGTACAGTTCAACGTAACACTCTAGTCACAAGACCGACATCTGAGCATCATTTCACGAAACCAAATACAATACCGGCATCCAATTGAAATATCTGTTCATTTCAAGACTCACGTTTTAACGGAATATCTGCGAACTTGTACTTGTGACGGATTTTTTAAACGCTGCCAGAATGACATGCAGATTGAACAAAACCGAACTAAATCATAATGACTGCTTTTGGTATTAAAAAGAAACAATCGGGGTAGAACCAGTATGGAGAAGGTTTGGCGAGTGACTGAGGTATTAGCACTTTGATCATCCTTTACTGCACTTGAATCATGTGTGAACATACCAACGGTGGTGTGTGTGAACGCATACCCTTTTTGCATACCTGAACAAGATACACGACAAAGAATCACCTGTACCCCCTTCCTATACTCGTTTCCTTGTTAACATATCCATCAAGGGTTATTCCATGCCATACACTCCATCATTCAGTTGCCCATACTACTTCTCTTCGAGTTGCTCTTGAATCAGGTAACTTGACGGATATTTAGAAGACCAGTTCGTAGTTAGCACATGGTAAAAATGACCCCCCCCCCAATCCATTGAGTCCTTCGGAAAGGAGTTAAAGCCGTCCGTCCACTGCTTGCTTACTTACAATAATAAAAATACTTTCTTAGCAGTCAAGTAAAAGAAAGAAAGAAAGGAACAAACATCTTTTTCACATGGACTAGTCCCACTTTGTGCATTTATAAATATCACTGCCAAAATATCCAATATTTGTCTCGGTGGGTTTTACAGTATTTAGGTACCTCGTAAATGTTCTTTTATCTTCCCATGCGCAGATTGTATCTACGACTTGGTTTAATACGATGAAAACTATTCATACAAACAGATGGCTAATTTTTTCAAAAGTTGAGAGTTAGGGTAAAGTTGTAAATAGATATATCAACTTTCAGTGAAGGGATTAATGGTTAATTACTCGTTCCCTTTTAGTTAGCAGCTTCGTGACATCATAATTATTCTACTGAACTATTTTTTTTGTATATGGGAGTAGACAGCATTAGAAGACAATCATTTCGACATGACACATGTTTTGACATTTCTTAAATGCCGTATGATCATCGCGTTGTTACCTAGAATATAACCTACAATGATTGTTGAATACCCGGCGCCTATCTTTCACAAGAAGAGAATGAAATATATAATTCATAAATATATATATCTTTTTATCTGGCAGCAAGTTTACTACCAGGCGAATCCATCGCCTGCATAGAAATCTTTACGCACAAGACCTCAAATCCACACTCTCTTCTATATTCTCTGATTCACCGTTTGGTACATTCGATTGCAAAAACAGTGATTTTATAACATCAAGATGATAATCGCAATAACAAGGATAATGAATAATTCACTCTTTGCTTCAGAATAGTAAACACAAATCTCGTTGGAAGCATGATTGATAGTCATTAATGATGCCACAACCATTTCCCAGGCCAGGAAAACGAAAAATGGGAGTTTCGCAAGGTTATTAAATTCCTTACGTAATTCTACGAAACAAATATGCTCATTAACGTCCATCCAAATTCAAACGAACTGATTACATAACATGACATCTACGTAAACGAAAACAAAAATAAAGAAAGAAACAGAAATCCATTAAAGCATGGGAGTGGCACGCAATTATGGAGACCAGGTGATATATGACGAGAAATCAAATAAAAATGGTTTAAAAAATAGCTCCTTATATAATGGATAAATCGAGTGTTTCAAATAAAAAGTGACCTGACTTCTTCCAAAATATTTTTGATAACAAAGATAGTTGTTTTAAATGAAAAATAAATGGTATATACACTGTAGCAGCTTATGTCAAACAAATATTGTATAGACTCTAGGTGTCTTTTCCTTTTCCAAAGCACTCCAGTGCTATGTCTAGTTATCAGTTGGGAAATATCGAAATGTTATAGGCATGCTAGCCGAGTAAGAATTCTGTGAAATCATCACACAGAAGAGACACATCTAGCAAACATAAATGTTAAGGAATCATCCTGTTCAGTTTGACAATTGTGTTTTCCATGAAAGTGAGCCATCCGAAAAGTTACTCAAATAGATAAGACAATATTAGCATTAGAAAAAAATACAACGTATCATCTTAAACGACATTAATTAGCATTTAGATGATTATTAGTTTTATTGCTGGGTATACAAGAAAACAGTGCCTCCATAAACTTTTTAAGGTTGGCTTAACTTTATTTAGAACGCTCTGTAATCTTTACATATTACGCTAGAGATGGTGGTTTAGTGGTGGTGGTTATTTTACCTGACATCTAAGAAAGCAATATTATGCTTGTTAGTAAGCAACCAGAATACCGACGACTTTAGGTCCTCTCCGACGGACCTGGTAATGAGGATTAATGTCTGCCAAAGGGCACTAGCGCATCGACTTAGTTTTCGAACCCGGGTCACCAGATTACGAGACCACTGCTCTACCAACTGAGCTATCGCGCCTCCTGATGAAACGGATGAAGAAAAGTAAGATGTACTCACCCTTGTGACTTTGGTATGACTTTGAGTTCCACATTATCTGGAAGATCACCCCCGGATTCAGCTGATATTCCTAATCTTTTCTGTTTTGATCTTTGCATGACATGTTTAGTAGCTGGACGGATCACAGATCGGTATTTATCAAGTTCATTCTGCAGTCTCTGAATCAGAACATCCTTCTCATCGAGTTCCAGTTCGAGCTCGTCGATGAGCTCGTCACGCTGCCGAAGCTCTTCGATCTTTTCCTGGAGAGCGAACTGCAAGTCGCGTAGTGTTGCCATGGCCGCGGCTTGAGGTATGGTGTCCAAGTGCATCTGGCTGACAGGCTTGGCGACTGTACCAGGGGCGGGGTTGGCTGCTTGGCAGCTTGGCAAGAGATACAGTTGAGATGGGCGATGACGCAATTGATGAAGGTGTCAAACTGGTCCAAGGATGCGCAGAGAAGACCAATTCAGTCGGTAACCAATGATTATATTCCGTATGTATATTCCAAATGTAGGATTCCAATGGTCGTTGAACTCAGCAAAGTCTATACTCCGAAGAATCAATCAAAGATTCAACTCCCAGAGAGTTCCGCAAGGTTTCTATTCAAGGGCGGTCGGGCGTGCGAACATTCACTTCTAAAGGATTAAGAGATAACCTCAACGATTCACATATGACGAGAAATAATATTGGTCGAGATGACAAGAGAAAGATCTGTTCGAATCACGTTAACAAAGATGGATTTACCTTCAACCTTAATACTTCTTATCCTCAACTCATTATCCACGAATCGAGGAATCACACCACCACAACAGACAAAATTACATGTCAATATCCTCAATAGAAATTATGAGAACAGAGTGAAACGTATGTTTCCTACACAAATCAAACATAAGAATCTGAATGCTGAACCACAAATGGGTGATGAACCCTGTTGATGATGTACGCCTTCCTTCGTCTTGTCTCCTTCTGGAATGAACCTGCATGGAGAGGCACGTTATAAAACGATCATCGACAAACTATTCCACTTTGTCGGGATTTTGAAGACGAAAGAGAGTATAGGAGGCCGTCCTGCAAACCGAATTTACAATCACGTCGTTGGCTTCTTCTTCTCAATTTCTTGGCGCGAAATCGACGAGACGAATTTGATTAACTCACAGCGACGTGTGAAAAGCGGTAATCGCGATGAAATGGTCTATCGATTGTCTGATTTCTGACTATTATGACGGAGTCCTTGACAGGCTTCAAAGGCGAACATTATTCCAGCTTTTGAATTAGACAGGAAATCTAAAATGAATCAAGTATTCGATGTCGTCAGTCAGTGTTACAGGCACCAGTCTGAAGACTTTATAATAATAATTAGCCTTCCTCAAAGAAAATATACACCGGGGAAAATCATTATATTGTGTGGGAGTTAATGACAAAAATACAAGATCTTTGCTGATCGATAAACTACCGTGAGAAACTTGGCAAGGCAAAATATTGAAATTGCTTTATAGATGAAAATATATTACTAGAAGCCAAAGACGAGTGTTTTGAATGACTTTTAAAGAGTTCAATACAAATAAAATGTGCAATGCGAACAGCATAAACTTGTGATTTACACACAATACAGTTTTCTGATCCAGTTCGTGTACTAGTATTGTGGGAATTTGAAATAATTTCCCCTATTTTCACGTCGATGGTGATTAGATATGGCTGATAATAATGGGTTTATCTTCCAAATACTGATCCAGTAAGTGTGATGTCACAGTACCAACCTTCCATCCAGGTAAGTTTCACAGCGAAGACTGAGGCGGAGATCCTGCAATCATGGCTCGGTGCTAATCCAGAAAACAAATTTTCCTCTTTGGAAACTTAGTCATCCTCTAAGAAAACATTGAGCGAGAAAATAAGATTCCTTGATAGACTCATAACAATACCACTCGGAGATTAATCGGCCCGGGTGAGTAAAGTGGGCTATAAACCTCTTCACAATGATGACATAATCGCCTCTCAATGTTTTCAAGTGTTGTTTCTAGACGTCCCTTTATCCAATTAAGTCCACGGACACCTTCTCAATGTGGGGATACATCAGGCGTCTCAATGCAGTGATAACTGATATCAAATTATGAACAATTCAAGTGTTTTCCAATGATATTAAACCAAACTTCTGTGAAGGGCACCAGATAGACGGCTACAACATATATGCTGTATAAAAGAAACGGCGTGTCGTCTGCTCTGGCTCCCAGAGTGGTGTTATATGTGAATGAACGAGACACAGGGTAAACACACTCACAGTGACTGCTCTCAAGATTATTACAAACAATGGACTAAAGAGGGCGTACGAGCACTCGATAATTATGATTCACGATCTGCCTTGATGCACAACATCGCAAATTTTACCCCAATACCACACAATCTGGTGCTGATCTATAAATTGATATTTTATTAACTAGTTGGTAATAAGCATACTCCCTTCTTTAATTTCATCCCTTTACTCACTAGCTCTTCCTTTTGTCTCTCTGCACTCGTGTATTTTGTTTTGTCAAAACCTATTTCGTTCTACGCTTCACAAGAAAGATCTTGATATAACATCACTCTAAAAACTAAAGGGCTATACATTAGACAGCACTTGGAGAGCTATATTGTGTACTATATATGTACAACCCTATTTGGGTGCTCGTATAGTGACAGTGCTGCTTAGCACCAGTGTAGTTGCTTTCTGGCACAGCACCCGAAATTTCTACTAATTTTACACGCATGGTGCTGACGAACAGACATAAAGGCTATTACCAGCACCTAAAGAGGCCTACGCATCGCATGATATTCATATTTATTTGCAATTCATATTTATCATGAATAAAAAATAGTCAGTAAATCAAAAGAGGACGTAAAATCAACAACATTAAAGAACTCACTAACGAATTTATGAATTAATTTTCTTTTTGTTCAAGGACAGAGATTATATTTGAGACACTGACGAAGACATAAAGTAGACAAAAACCTCAGAGTGTACATTTTCTTTAATCAATATGCAAGGGATATGTAAAATAGTAATAGCTCTTTAGATTCTAAATTATTGACCTCATCGATGACCTTCGCTCAGCAATTCATTTTGGCACCAATTTCTTCCGCACCACAAAAGCTTTTGTCAGAATGGCACTTACGGTGCTAAATTTAGCACGGCAAGTGAAACTGATTGTGCAGCACCTGTATTTTTTGTACTTTTTTTTTTGAGTGATGGAAGAAAGAGAAAAAAAAAGTGAAAATACATGAAGACAATCTTTATCAAATTCAACATGACATGAACAAATATGACAAAGACTAAATATTCCACCACTTCAACAACAAATTACAAGTCGTAATTTTCAGGCTTTCATCAAACACACGTAAACGCATATGCAAGAAGTACGGAGAAAGATGACAACGTTTTTTTCTTCTTCTTCAACGCACTCACTGACTCTTCTTCTTCTTCTTATAATAGATATAATCACAGTTTGAGAAAGGGAGCAGGCTCGGCAAATAATACATCCAGAACTTGCACACAAAGAAGAAAAACATAACCAAACGAGAAAAAATATACGCAGTTTCGTTACACACACACCCGCATACACGCGCGCACACACACATTTATAACAAATCACTATAGGTCCTTTTGTTCGTCTCTTTTTTATATATCATTGCTGTCCATTACAAAATGCCCATGTCTTTCTAAAGGCTGCATGCTTCTTGGTCTATCGAAGGAAAAGAAATATGTTCATATAGTACTAATTTTAAATAGTGTTGACGTAACTTAATATCAAGGCAATTTTAATAACCATCTAGTAATGGAAATAGTATAAGTAGAGTATAGTGGCGGGAAGGAGGGAGCACTTAACTTATTGAATTATTCTTACACGGAAAATTAGGGCAGTACGGTCATAATGGTAGAAAAAATAAACAACAAGAAAATGAAAGAAAATGCAAAAAGAAAACAAGAAAGAAAGAGAGAGAGAGTGTGTGAGAGAGAGAGAGGGGGAAAGAGTGAAAAAGGTGGGGAGAAAAAGAGAAAATTATATTGTCGGAAATTTCAAACAAAACGAATGTAATATTTGTGTGTATTTTTGAGCTCACTCATCTGCGATATATTGGATAAATCCCAACCACACTAGAATTCAAACCTACACGATTAAAAAGAATTAAATGTTAGTAAATAAAATACTGTATTTTGTATCATCTCAAAAGAACTTTCAATACGGCATACTTCTGATCGTCATTATCCTTATTTTCCTCCAAAATATGTAGATGGAAGATTAAAACATGAACACATGTACTGCGTGGGGTACACATCCGAGCCTAAAATAAATTCTGACAGCTACTGCCCAACACCTCTCTGCCCATCTATCTCTCTTGTGAAAGAATTCACCGGAAGATGTAAGGTGACAAATGCATTTTTATTTTACACCATATTATTTCACGCTCTCATAAACTCATGACGAAAGCACAAGGCTTCGAGAAAAATGTTTTGGTTCCTAAAAAGGGCACGTTACCATTACCCTGCCTTTACCCTATTTTTGGTCTAGTCTACACCTATATTAAAAGTGTCACAATAGTGCATGGTTTTGACTGAAGGAAATATATAACTCTGGTAAACACTGTATGGCATTTCGAGGGTAAGAATTTTAGTTTTTGTTATATTATGAACATGAGGATTGGATGTCCAAATGGTCAGATCTGCAATTCGACCGGAACAAAGTCGATTAATGCTTGGTTAAAGGGCTGACCAACTGAAACGTTCCTTGGTGAATTACGACGTGGTAGATACTTAAGAGGTGTGTAGGCACTTTTGTCTTAAGCAAATGGAATGTGCGAACTGACGAAGCTGACGAAGAGTAGAAAAAGGAGGAAAGCGTAACGAGAAAATTAACAAGGAAGGAAAAGTTTTAAAAAAAGAAGACATAAATGATTACATGCATAAAGAGAAGACACGGACAAATAAAGAAAGCAAAATAATTGATTATTAAGTAAAGGCAGTGAGAGTGAAGGAGGGGATTAAACTTGTTTAAAACATTTAATTTGCTTTTCTATAAAAAAAAAAAAAAAAAAAAATCTTCACAGTTTCTCACCTGCTAAACACACTCTCACATCCCATGAGCACGTGCTGCGAGGGCGTGAAAGTGGACAGGATATTCAACTCTTATCAAACGGGTTCTAGAATGTAAGCAATCTAATTGGTCAAATGACAACACCCTGCATATTTTTTTCACCAAGCAATCACATGACCAGGGGGGTGTTTCACAAAACTTGTCATCAGTGACAAATGGCAGTTGTTGTTATAAGCTACTGAAATCCTTGCTTCTGATTGGTTATCAGCAGATTTGTCACTGATATTTGTCGTTTGTCATTGAAAAAAGGCTTTGTGAAACGGGTCCCAGAACTCAAATGTTTGCATGTGGGCAATATGATGTAAAAGAAAAACATAATCGAAACTTATGAATAAGTTCACTGAACGCTTCAATAAACGTAAAGACGTTTTACGTTTAAGAACCCTCATGTAATCAACAAAACATTTGAAACTATAGAATCATCTACTCTTCAAGAGAAAGCATGTTAGTAACTTAATTCTTCTAACAATGGCCAAGATTGAGGGTTTTGTCGGTGTCCACTTTCGTATTCATCTATACGCTTTTCATAACTTTACGTTTAAATGCTTGAACTAAAATTATTTCTGGAAAGGCATAACTATAATCATTATTATACACTTATCTCTAATTCATATTTCTTTTTGAGAACATAGTACCGGGAAGAAATAAATCTCCTTTAGCCATTTAGCCAACAATCATTTCGCTCGCTATTGGACTTCAACTCATAACATCGCCCCATTCTCCCACTTCTCCCTTTCTCTTCTATTCCTCATGTTGTGCCTGAGAAGGAATGATACATAAATATTGTAGTCTGAAGGTGTTTTACGTTGATGCAACCGTTTTCTACCATGCTGCGATTTCTCACTATGAAACCCTTATCCAATAACTTTCACATTCGTGCCACATTTTCTTCTTGTATCAGTATGCAATATTATTGTTTTTGGAAACTATCAAGTCTCCACGACTGAATATCTAAAGCAGGGCTCCCACTAATTAGCCGAGTTGTATTAACGTGTTAAGGCGAGTTGTGGTGAGTTGCCTCAAAGAGGCACTCGCAATAACTCGCGAAAGCGCTTCGTGTAACTCGGGATACCTCGCGACAACTCGGTATGGCTCGGCGTAACTCTTTACAACATACCACGACTCTCTTTGTCTTTGTAGCGAGCAGTTCCAAAATTTTGAACATGTTCAAAATGTTCACTGATTCGTTGTAACTCGAGGTTAACTCACTAACACTCGTAATATACTCGCATTACTCGTAACAAGATCGGGGTGCACTCTTCATAATGTGGCGAGTTGCTACGAGTTATGAACAATGCAGCGCGAGCTTGTTACGAGTAATGCGAGTATATTACGAGTGTTAAGCAAGTTAACCTCGGGTTACAACGAATCAGCGAAATTTTTCTCTGATTCGTTGTTACTCGAGGTGAATTCGTTGTTACTCGAGGTGAACTCGCTTACACTCGTTATACACTCGCATTACTCGTAACAAGCTCGCGCTACACTCTTCATAAGGTGGCGAGTTGCTATGAGTTATGAAGAGTGCAGCGCGAGCTTGTTACGAGTAATGCGAGTATATTACGAGTGTAGGCGAGTTCTCCTCAAATTACAACGAATCGGCGAAAATTGTGAATATGTTGACAATTTTGGAACTGCTCGCGACTTCGAGGAGAGTCGTGGAATGTTCTAAAGAGTTACGCTAAGCCATACCGAATTGTTGCGAGTTATCCGAGTTACAAGAAGAGCTGTTCGCGAGTTATTGCAAGTGCCTCTTTGAGGCAACTCACCACAACTCGCCATAACACGCTAATACGAGGCTAAAAGTAGGAGCCCTGCTTTACACAGAGCAGAAGCAGAAGCAGGGTAGACCTGAAACAAAATCCTGGATTTAGCTCAAGCTGCAATCATAATTATAAACCTTTATGTCAGTCAAGAATCCCATGACTTTTACAAGCCGATCTGATATTTATAATTTGAAATCGAAAAGCTCATTTTTCGTTTTACTAGCGGTTTTAGTAACACTACAGTATATTGGGGAAATTGAGTATGGTAAAACCAGTCACTCAAAGATTTTACTTTTTTGAGGCACTTCATGATGATCAAATAGGATTCAAAATTGCTCCCCCCCCCCTCCCCCCCCCCCAAAAAAAGAAGAAGAAAAGAAATGGGGTTCATCATTCCGAAAATGAAATAGGGTCTATTATTCTACGGTCCGCAATCATTTTCAGGAACGCGAACCTGCAAAAAAATGACACGGAACTACATTTAAGGTCCCTATATGCTGGAACCAATTTCCAAGGAGCATACAAATACAATAATCAAATCATCACCTCAATTGATATCTTGTCAGGTGTGTTGCTTCCTACTGTGTTTACGACACGCCTTGTTTACAGACACCAGGTTAACAACCGGCCAATCTTCATCAAATACTCATATTACGAATTGATTTATCGAAGTGAGGGCAGGGTGGAGTTAGTGTGAGCAGAGTTTGGCCAACTTGGTTTCACTGGTTCACAACATGGCGTATGTTCTTTTGTTTTGTGCTTGCCCAACAATGCAGTAGTCGCCATATTGTGTCCAACTCGAACCGGGCTGGCCAAACTCTGTGTATAGATGGCTCTGAGTGTGATGACACACACCCTTGCCCTTTATTGTGCATAACAAAACATTGTCTGCACTTTAAGACTAGTCTGATGGCACACTGCATACAGCCTTTTCACACACAGCTAAAATTCATCGTATCTAGAGATGATTAGTATAAACGTGTTTAACTTAACAGTTTTAAACATTTTTATAGAATTTTTTCCCAGTGTGAACATCGTTTATACGATGTTGGGATAGATACGAAGTCGCGATTCATACGCCCCTAAAAGCAGGCTGCAGAAACGAAGTTCGTATCTAGAGAGCTTGACATCTTCTGTGTGAAAGGTTATTCGTGTTTAAACGTGTTTAAACTGGATGGAGCGTGCGCTTTGTTTGATATGACATGACCTTCAATGCGCAATGGCACTACTGCGCATTTTAAGAGCAGTAGTTAATCACGAAACGATTAACGATCGCACCGAAATTTCTGTGTGTGAATAATGTCGTATGTACAGATGATTAGTCTAAAGCCCTTTAAACTAATCATGTTTATAGAATTTAAGCTGTGTGTGAAAAGGCTGATAGGCTCTGTACTAGCTAAGCTACTCCGGACATTATACTGACTAACTGCGCTAGAGTCCGCTCAAGGCTTTATGAAGGGTGGATGTGGAAGGGGCAAAACAATTTCGACAGAATAGAGCAACGAACATGGCTCATATTCATAAGACCTTATGACCTTACTAAGGCTAGCTGTCAACTAACTATGTACTTATAGCCTATGTAATTAGTTGACAACTGTAGCTTAGTAAGGTTATATGAATATGGCCCAAAACAACCAAGGGTATTGTCTATCTTATATCGTACAACAATTATCCACTTTACAATATTGTCATCTATCTCTTATTGTTCGTGAGGATGTTGAAATATCGACTTTACTCGAGGGCATAAAGAGACTGCTAACGCACTCATGGTTCACCCCCGACTTAATTATACAGGCTTTAAAAACTCAAAGTTAGCAATAATTTGGAGTGTTAGATACGATAGCTGACTGTTATGTTACTCATGTAGCTTGAGAAAGTGAACTATAGTGCTGATATATTGGCAATCAAATGAATCTTCTCCATCCGTGTCTCCTTTATTTCAATTTATTAGGTCCTTGTCAAAGCCTCGTTCAGACAAGTCGCGATAAAATCGAGGCGATTAAAATAAAAAGGGATTGGGTATCTTTGCCTCAGATTCTAAACTGCATCCTGGATTTAGCGCATGCTGCAATCATGATTATAAACTTTTAGGTCAGGCAGGAATCCCATGACCCCCATGATTGGAAATCGAAATTTCAAAAATCGATTTCCCAACGGTTTTCATTACACTACAGTCTATCGGGGGAAATGAGTATGGTAAAAGCGGTCACTCAAATATGTTTACTTTTTGAGGCACTTCATGATCATTTTGAAGCGCAATATTTTTAGGGCTTCAATATTGCACCATATCACAGACACTGATAACACGTAGGGCCATGCATCTCAGGATGATTTGTAACATTGTTAACGATGCTTTTATAACACGCACAGGACCTTTGTTGCGCGCAGTTACCACTATACACGTAAAAAAAACTGCGGAGCTTTACATCGTGATATCTCAACAAGCCCTAAGAAACTGAACCGGCATGCTTTATTAGTTTTAAGTGGCAAGATTTACAATTTGAGGAAGGCAGCACATCTAGATCCGGGTATGTAGTTAATTAACCGGCAAACAAAGAAATCATAAAAGTTAATGAAAACTCCCTTCAACGGATGTGTACTTAAGTCGATCAAGTTTAGCACGGGTGTTTACATTATCAAAGAATATGAAAAAGAAAATCACATCGTTTGAAAATTGGGTGTACGTGAGAATGATGGGAGTGTTATGAAAAGATATCAAAAAATATATTGAAAAGACAGAGAAGTACTGCATATGGTAGGGCTTAAACTGTATATACTGATAAGAATGGTTAAGAAAGAAAGACGAAATACTTCGGCCACAATAAAAGACATCAGAGACTCTTGCAGATTTGCTAGAAGGAAACGAAGAAGGTACCAGACCAAGAGGGAAAACCAAAAACCAACTAGGAGGGGAACGTAAAGACAGGCACCGTCCTTAAAGGATTTGCGATTGATCTGAATCAATCGCAAGTCCTTTAATCAATCGCAAGTTTGCAGTCTCCTCTCTCTTATGTACATACTTGCGATTAATATCAATCGCAAATAACTGTTTATAAGACGGGATCCTGGTGTGGAATGACAGTACAAGAGTGCACTAGAATGGCAGAGATCAGAGAAGGTGGAAAATGTTGAAATCAACATCCAAGATGGGAGCTAATACCTTGATAGATAGTAGGCCTACATCGAAGTCATTCTCTTTCTTACTAAGTCAGGAAATCCCCATCTGTGATTATCTTTAAATAAAAACTGAAAACCCATCTTTTCAATTAACTGTAAATCTAAGCATATTAGGAGCTCTTGTAGCGCAGTAGCGTATATACTTAATGTTGGATAGTTTCTGCGCTCTATAAATGTATTATTATTATTATTAATACATGTAGAAGATGCGGTTGCGTTTTATATGTGTATGTTTGTATTTTTATGCGCAATGGCAGACATTATATATCAAGCTAGTGGCGTCAGCTGGTTTCCATCTTTGTTATATATTGTACTTGGCTTGCCTCTACTGGCTTGGCAGGACGGGCTTGGCAGGGCAGGAGGGTAAGAAGACATTTTCAAGGGATTTATGACAAGAATAACTCATTTTTTATTGCGTTAAAGTTCGAAGTGACAAATGTTGCACTTCAGCTTGTCAATTCATACCATCGTATGTTGAAGTGTAAGCAATTCGTTCATTCATTACTCGATCGAAGCACCGACCCAGGAGGATGGGTAGAAGACTGTGTTCATACTCCACATACAAAAAATGTCAGAATGTCAACCAATTCAAAACTTGTCTTAAGACACATTTATTCAAAATTGCTTTTGATGATTAACTTACTCTGTTCACATTGATGCATATTTCATATGTATTGTAATTTTCAGGTTTATTTGTATTTTTTTTTATTTTTTTATATGTAATCGTTTATCATTGTATTTTGTTTGTTATAGCGCCTAGAGACTTCGGCGGTAAGCGCTTTATAAGCACCGTTTGTATTTTTATTATAATCTTTGAGAAAATGATTTCTCGAAGTTATTCACTTTCGTAGAGCATGTTCACATTAATATTTGGCCTTCGTACATCTGTTTATATTGTTTTATCTCTTGAAGGTACATACTTCGTTCTCTTCTGAGAGTTTTTTGCAAGATTCTTGTTTCAAAACAAAAAATAAACTCCAAGAAAGAAAAGGAGGTAAAATATTAGGTACCTATACATAAGGAATTGCTAGTAGGATATCTAGAATACGGTATTTGAAAATTTGATCGTATATCTTTAATCATAACAACATATTTATCGAGAAGAATATGTACCACTGAAATCAGTTTTATGGTTCATGTTTGATTTGTAATCAAATGTCACATTACTTGACGAAAGAGTGTTGACGTGACCCAAGAAGCGCTAAATATGAAATACTCCAGCACTACAAATAGAACACTCAAAGCACTTGTCGTATTCAAGATGAATAATGAGCGAACTGCATTCTTTAGTTTTGAAGAAGAGAATACAAACTATAAAGAATTCTTTCACGTATAGAGACGACTCTTACATTGGAATAATTTAAGAATTAAGAATTAAAAATAACCTGAAAACATGCCTCTTCAATTGTTTTGTCTTAAGACTAAGGGACATCGCCTTGAATCCTATGGAAAGGCGCTATATAAATTCAATTATTATATTATTATTAAACAGTAGGTTTGCGGGTGCACCATGTGTGTGAGAGAGAGAGAGAGAGAGAGAGGGTTGAGGAGTCTAACTCGGTAATCTCTCTTGGGGGTGTGGTAGTCCTGAAAAGGACTGTTTGTTATCTTTCTTAGCATATAGTTCTAAGGAGAACTATAGCGCTTGGAGAGGATGAGTGGCTCGACGTTTCGAACAGGTTGACTATCCGTCGTCAGGAGTGGAGAATTGCTGGCGTGCGTGAGCTTATTATTATTAATATAATTATTATTATCATTATTGCTATTATTATTATCAGTATTATTATTATTATTAGTAGTAGTAGTATTATTATTATTATTATTATTATTATTATTATCATTATTATTATTATTCATTATTACTATTATAGATTGAATGATTTTATTCGTGAAGTATAAATGGATTCACAAGCACTTATAGTGCATTATAGAATATACATTAAAGTGAGAGAGAGAGAGAGAGAGAGAGAGTGAGAGAAGACATAAATAAACATGATATGATAACACATGAAAGAAAATGATTAGCTTTAGTGTCAATACATAGGCCTAATATGATTGGGCTTTGTTAGAGTTTAATATTCGGACTTTTTTAATTAATACCGCAAAAACTTTATTAAAAAATATCACATCATACTACACCAGGCACACACGCACCACAAACAAGATGGCGAACTCCTTTATAGCATACATCACGTTAGCGTTATATTACCTCTATGGCTACAACTCTAATAACCTATTTCTTTTTTGTTTGTCAAACACACCTAACCCAACATAAGACAGTCTCCCCCATGGCCTTGCAAAGACCTGTTACTTTGGATGGAGGGTGGGGAAAGAGATCACTATACAGGGTGACCCAATAAAAAAAAAACAGACCAACATACTTCAAATAATGTGGGATCAAATTCACTGGTACCAGCGAAGGATAACATTTTCACATCAAAAATTATACCAAGGTTCAGAAATATGGTAATGGGATTTTAGTTTTAGGGAGCATTTTTTTACGCAAGGTAGGAGTTCGAATTTGTCCAGTATATTAAATGAAACAGCGTTTTAAGGAATTCACTAAACAGGTCATTAAAACACCCGGAAAATAAAATGTATGTGGAATTTTACGTTGTGTGCAATCTGACGTTTATTACAGCTTGCAATGACCAAAGCTCAGCCAAAATATTTTCTGAAGCTATACACAAAGCTAGTGGATGTCTTCAACATTTTTTGAAGAAGGTGCGTCTAGAAAAAGAATACTCCACCAATTTTAGCAAATACAGTATCATTATTCCCCTATAAAAATTTCCCATCTACTGGTACCAGTGAAATGTGCCCCGCATTTTTAGAAGTATGCTAATCCATTTTTATAGGCCACCCTGTATTTAAGTGTTGAAATTGCGTCTTTCCGTTTTTACCGCTTTTCATGATCAAGGCTACCTCTAGTATTTCTGGAAATTGAATGCCTCCCTTTCCCTTGAAGAACTTGTTGAGAAATATAAGACGGGGAATCTTTCATAATATTATACCTTTCCCGTCAAGTTCAAATATTGCACATTTATAATACAAAATGTGGATTCTCCCCTTGCAAGGTGGAATTTCGATTTTGTTTATCATATGACTATTTGGATCCTTGCGAATTCTTCGGATAGAAGTTAAATCGTATCGAGTTCGGTGGGCTTAATCGGTGCGGTGGAAGATAGCACACGGTAAATCAGTGTCTTTCAAACAATCGTCCATCATCGTAAACCTTTAACATTACCCCCTCAAGGATGAGACTTTAATTGCCCTCATTCAGTCCTCCGCGGACCGCCTTCTGACGTGTCACGTGATTTCACTCATTACCCAACATTCATCATCAAGTGTGTCTGTTTTCTCCTTTCCAGCACCTTCTTTTCCTTGCCTTGTTCTCTCTCTCTCTCTCTCTCTCTGTGTCTCTCTATCTCGCTCTACTACTTTGTTGTTCTCAGAGTCACTACCAATCTGGGTTCGGGTCATTACGAAACAGTCATTACAGATCAAGTATTATGTGACATCCTTTTCACATATCATTCTCCCTCTCTCTCCTTTTCTCCATCTCTGTTATTCTCATAGGGACAATATGTGAAATATTGTGAATAATCAATGCTCTGTCATCATTATGATGTATTTCGTATAATGCATTTCCACTCATTTTGGTTCTCTCCACTCTTTCTCTACTTTCGCCCTCTTCTTGATCTATTCCATACTCTCTGGCCCCTTTACGTCTCATTCCTCAATCTACTTTTCTCACGCCCTTATTTCCCATTCCCTCTCCCCCCTCTCTCTCTTTCTCTTTCATCCAATTTCCTTACACTCCTCTTCACTTTCCATATACTCTATCAAACCCCTCCCTTATATACGCTGTCTCTTAATTTGGTTTTTACAATCAATCTTTCATCATCTTGTTGTTTCACCTGGTCACATTGTCTCGAAGCGAAAAACACTTTTCAAAATTTTTCGAAGTAATATCATGCAGTGTACGCACGTTACTACTATACTTACGCCAGAGGATTTTGCTGCGATACGTTTATGACGTTGAAGAAAAGTTATCTTACCTGTTAAATGAGGCAATGCAGAGTGTAGGCCATGTTAGGTCGGTCCCAAATGAAAGTCGAGGAGAGAGAGAGAGAGAGAGATGGAGAGAGAGAAATACAAATATGTTATTAAGGTTTGCTATTATATCTCATTCAGCATTGAGGAAATGGCAACGTTGCATGTTAAAGATTCAGGGTGAACGGGAAAACACAAGCAGAATATGATACAGACATTTTGACATAGGAAATGTTTTACATTACTAAAGAATACGTTTTTAATCGGTTCTTTTCGCTGATGTTATCTGTAAATAATCAATATCATAATGTTCAAATGTAGCCTTTAACAAAAATAGCCCACATGATAAAGAAAATTATTTTATGGGGAATGAAACCTTAAAATAGGTAATGACTTCATTATTGAAATTGCGATTCAAGGGTTAAATGGAAATGGACATGAAATTTGACTAGCCGCAAAAAGGTGGAATATGTCATTTTAAGACATGCACAACCCATTCATAGCCATAAAACGCCCCAACAGGTAGAGAAAATAGTATATAAATCCCTCAAATTTCGAATGCCTTCCAGTAGCATTAATGATAACAACGCCAATGGCATTACGAATTGCCAGGTGAATCTGCAGGAAACCTCCCCACTTTTGCTTATTTTCTGAGCAAATTTCATCGGTGGAAATCGAAGAAGTGCGTTAGCACAGAAGTGAATGACCTACAATCTCACATGACAAGAAGACGAATTGGAAAGGGACATAATATCGAATAACCAAGATCAGTGCAGCTGTACAAATACCGACTATGGTATCTGCAAAAAGACGTAACTCCAAGGAAAGAAACCTCCCTCCCTGATTCGTACGAATAAATCGAATAAATCCTGCGATTCTTTCCTTCATAAAATGTAGTAAAGTAAGGCCTCGTTCAGATAAGAAGCGGCAAAACCGCGGCAGTTTTTAAATTTGTTAATGATTATGACTTAAAGTGTAGTATGCGATGCGTCTCTGTAACTTATATAGAAAGAAATAACAAAAGGAATTACATGACACCCTCTTGCGTACTCACTAACTTGTTATCTTTGCTTTCACAACATATGATTATGAATTAAACATTTAAATAAGACATGGTCTACATACTAATATAAAGTTTTGTAGGAAATATACCAATTTCATTTATTTTTCGAAAGCCAATCAATATAATCAACGCATTTCGCAAGATGATCTCGATTACATTCGATTCTGATTGTTGTAAACACTGCCCTAATACTAATAGCATACAGAAGATTTTTTATTTTCTCCCAAAATTTGATCGGCGATATTCATTTTAGTTTCGCTTGGGTACAACACCTTCACTATCACTGAATGAACTACTCTGCAATTTTCTGCACCACTATCGAGTCAAAGCAGCCGCAAGAGGGCAGCAGGCAGAGTCACACTCAGAGCCTGATTAAATGAAGAGTACGTAGAATCTTTTTTTATTTATGTGTAGAGTACGGAGAATCTTGTTCGACCGATAATATAATGATTATTCTTTCATATGGCAATTGTTTAACCGAAACAAAGGTGTCCATTTATCTTCTTCATTTAGGGGTCCTGCTTTTTTTAGCATTTCATATTAATTGCTTATCAGCCAGTCAGATAGCATAAATAGCCTTCGCAGAATAATGCAATTTATTTACACAGAAAAAAGGAACCATTTTGTTTTGAACACGAATACCGTTTTCTCCAAAAGTGAGAACGAGGGAAGACATCAAAAACCAATTATGAAAGGAATTAGCGTTACAACTTTTGCCTAGGCGTGTGTAGGCGGCCTATTTACAAGATAATTCCGTCTGAGAAAATAATATTTCGAGATCAACGCAAAAGGATGAAGAGGCTCATGCTTGCCACTTCATAGCCTATTTCACAAGTCTTTCCGTTTCTAAATATTTGTCAATCTTCATCCTAATCCAGGTTTTCACGAATGAGAGAGAGAGAGAGAGGGGGAGAGAGAGAGAGAGAGAGGGGGGGGGGGGGAGAGAGAGAGGGGGGGGGGGGGAGAGAGAGAGAGAGAGAGAGAAGAAGATAGGATAAGATATGATTATACCAATGAGAGGGGGGAACGTGAAAGAGAGGGAAAGTAAAAGAGAAAGAGACAGATAGAAAGAGAGAGAGAGAGAGAGGAGGGGAATGAAGACATAAGAAAGTGAGTGGTTGGACGAGTTTACAAGGTGCAATTATAGTCAATATATTTAGTTGGTGAGGAAAAAACAAAGCACAAGCCGTTTACTAACAGTCAAAGAGACGTCGCATCAGAATGTCTCCCTCTCTTGTTGACTCAGTCAACATTACCCCCACGACAACGCTTATCTCGCCCTGATATGAAGTTACTATAAATGTTATTCGTCTGCCTAAACGCCCCTCGAGAAATCAACAAAAATTTTGCTCAAGAAGAAAATAAAAGTAGGCTACGTAAATTGTTTACCAATCTAATCACATCTCACAAAATGACATGTATCGAATTAAACTAGAGCAAATCTATCACGCCCCAACACAATTACTTGATTTGGTTCTCGTCAAGTTTGATTTATTCTATAAATGTTTCGAGAGAATACAAAATATTGGTGCAATAATATGGTAAAAGGTCATAACAATATTATTTCATTGTTAATGCCATGATCTATTGTTGTAGAAAGAGTATTCCGTTGCAGGTATAGAGTGCCAGGTTAATTTGTTGAGGTTGAATTTACACAATCTATCTATAAGTACGTTATTTTTCAGGTGATTGGTAGACTTTAATTTTGAGAATTCATCCCTGACTTTTCTTATCTTGAATAACCTTCGGATTCCAGGGTTTCGGGCCCCGATATAGCATCTAAGGCCAAGATGAGAGCTTCGATGGAAAAGATATGAGAGGTATGTAAAAAAAAAGACATGACTAGAAAGAGAGATTATTCTTGTAAGTGTATTTATCTACCCTATACCCCGAAGGGAAGATAGGTTTCTCTAATTGGATACCTCCTTCACATTCTCTAAAAGTAAGATAAACAAGTCCATGGCCAAGCTAGATTTAGATTCGTTTCGTCCATCATATGACCATTGTCCAAGGACGTCTGACACGCATGATGCACACGTGACGAGCATCTATCTTTTATCACTTTCACTGCCAAACTTCTCTGCTAAATCTCTTCCATTTTGACATGGCTTTGCACAGGAGTACACGAACTAGACCCACTAGAGCATACCATTTGGGGAACACTTTTCATTTTTCATACAAAAACTCCGGGTGAAAACGAAATCTAATCATGAACTTCGATGTGCATATAATGGCAAATGTATTTCTGCTGCCCCCAAACAGTTCATAAAACATTTCGGAAGTTTGAAAACACGATCGCAACTATTTTCGAAAAATAGACTCTAGTGCAATTTCAATAACATATTGTATGTCATATAGAAGCCATGTTCGGATTACGTAACACGTCTTCGTAATGTTCGCACATTTCCATAGGTGACGCCGAAGGCTTATGAAATTGCCTTATTTGGATTTTTCGAAAGAAAGTTGCTATCGGGTAAATACTGTAATTTTTTCTCTTGAATTATGTGTAGACTTTGCTTTATGAAACATACTAGTCACTCGTAACTAAAGTCTCTCGTAAGTAGGACACTTAAGAGAGACTTTGGGGTTTATGTCTAGACATTAATTCTTTATGAAACATCCCCCGGTATACTACATCTAGATAGAGAATGAATAAACTTAGTTCGACATTTTTATATCTAATACAATAAATGTACATCATTTTTTTAAAGAAAATGCAACATTACGAAAAAACTACAGACTGTACAAAGAAAAATGGAAAAATCAGAGAAGCAGACTGATGAAAGAAAGTTAAGAATCTTTGAAATTTGCAATCAATATACGCACAGGAACTTCAAATTGGCTAAATCGGTGATGTCACTTTGACCTATCGCGCCGGACAACTTTCCTATTTGTTTCAACCACAAAATTACTCAAATGACTCACGAGGGTCTTTTTTTTAGAGGACCTTTAATAATATGTTACCCGAAATATATTTTGAGTAGTGCCCCAAGGGTGACGGCACTTACGAGATAAACAGAAATTCGTGATATTTCTGTACACGGCGAACGGGTGACTACGTCACAATCCACTCACCAAAATTGCCATTTTGAGATTCGCATAGAGTCAGCGATCTCATATTTCAAACATTCATAACCTCCCTTATTATTGGTCTGATTTATTCCTAACTTTGCCCACTCTATTTCTCTTACTATTCTGCTTATTGCAGAGGTTGGATTGCCCTAGAACTCCTTGTCCTGTGCAATAAAGACTGACGTTTTGATCTTATAATTTAAAAGAGGTGTCGTGGTCGAGTGGATACGTTACCGGACTGTGGATCACGAAGGCCGCGGTTCGAATCCCGCGGCGGCACTAATGTCCTCTGGCAAGACATTAATCTATATTTGCCACACTCAACCCAGGTGAGATAAATGGGTACCTGGTAGGATTATTCCTTGAAACGCACTAAGCACTGATAACGGCTGCCGGAGCAAAAAGCTAGGGTAATAATTTCTAAAGCATTTTGGAAGCGCATAGAGATTTCTTAACGTATTACGCGCTACACAAGAACTGGATATTATTATTATTAAAAATGATTTAATATTTGGATCTTAAACAATAATAGGACTTAAATTATTTTATTAGGCTAACAAATATTTGTCACTTGAATCTAGGTCTCTATCTTCGACTAATGGCTATGTGGCATAGAGCGTGAGTCCGATGGGACGTGTGTTATACGAGATGGATGAAATATGAGCAAGCAGTCTGTCGCGTCAACCTCTTCAATAATCACTCTTTTAATATGTTAGCTACATTCTCTGTGCAATACCCGACATATGATCAGTGACCTTTGACATTATATTTCTCCTTTTTACCCTGGTGTAGTGTGACCGCTCATTCTATATTAGATCCATATTTTGGAGTTGGACGTGGGTCCATTTACAAGCACAAGTTGCTTCTTAGGGGTCCAGGGGGTGTTTCACAAAGACTAAGATCGACTTTAAGTTGGACGTAAATAAGACAGGCCATTCACGCCACTGGTTGCTATCACCATTGTTCTCTTACTTTTGATTCAGATAATATTTTTTCCTTCAATAATGAATTATCAAATCAGGTAAACTCTGTAGATTTGTGACCAGGATGTGTACGTCCCTTGAGAAACCAATGCCATGAATGGTTAGAGGAACTAGTGGCATGAATGGCCTGCCATAGTTACGTTCGACTTAAAGTCGATATTAGACTTTGTGAAACACTCCCCTTGGCCTATTATGTATTCGGTAGTTATGATTTGTACTTGCTGATATGTTATGATGCCTAGAAGTGAATTGAAATTCACCAAACAACAACATTTCTGAGAAAGGGGTGGTCTTTGGAAAACTATAAAAGGTTTCGCCACCCCTTGTTTTTATGATAGCTCATGCCCTAGACCTACAGTTAAATGGTTATTCTCAATTACCTCAGATAATGGTGTCGAAATCCCATGATCATGATCCTAGTAAAGCCTTGTTCAAATACGACGCGGAAACCGCGGCGGTTTTATGTTTATGTTGAGGTTAAGCGTTTATACGTTTTACATTTTTGTCAATGGAGTACAGCACCTATAAATGGTTTGTTCATGTCGAACACATGGTTTGTAAAACAAACCTTACAATGGAAAAGATTACAATTGTAAAGTCAATTTTAAAGGGGGTGTAGCATGACGAGACTACGTGTCTTTCCCTTGGCCTGACTCAGGGCCAATAAGGTATACGACTTCGGACGACGCGACAGCAGTAATCACGTGCGTGCATGTAACATACGCAAAACCGAAGCGTGAGGAGAACTTCGGTCTTTTTCGCGAACGCTAGTGCGCTGACCGTTATTAAATCAAGTCCATTCTTTCACGTGCAGTACGTTGTCCAAAAGAAGTCGTAGATGGCGTGAACCAGTATTTGCCATGCTACACTACCTTTAATATTCACTAACCCGAACGAACTACCAATTGTCAGTAACTCGAAGTGGTGTTCACGTGGAATAAATCGGAAACATGACGTTCTAATATTGATATACTGTCATTTTCTTTTGAAATGACATCAGTCATTATTGTAATGTTAATATACCTCATTCTGGCCGTCCTTGGTTGTCTGTCTCATATAGCTATGAACTCCCTACTTAATGAATGCTAGCTTATTCAAATGAAACTTTAGGAGGGTAAGGAAGTTGGCTTGATTTAAGAATAAACCATGCGTGCCATGTACGATATGAGACGGCTTTTCGTCCAAAATCCACCCAGCTTCTATTACCTTCTTTACATCCTTCATACCGAAACCCGACACTGACGGATCCGCTCTTAAAACTCAAAATTGAACATGCGGTTGACCAAATGAAAAGAGCAATAATTCATTTCATAAAATATTAACTGTTAAGTCCATTCTACTAATCTGACTCAAATCTACGTATCTATTATCTTTTTCTCTTGCTTTGTATGTATCATATATCTTTTACTTGTGCTTTCGTCTCATTTACAAGTCGTGATTGTAATTACCATGTAATTTATATGTTTAAAGTTTGATGTCATACTTGCTCAAAGCAGGGCTCCCTTGTAAAAACAGGCCCTCCATGGCTCTAAATAGGACTTCCTGCTTTTTAAGAAACATGAGGAAATAAATAAATAGTTATGAAACTCATGATCATCAATACATTTTGCCTAATTGAGTCAAGCATAATCTTAAGCGTATAGAATGACATCGTATTCGGATTTGATTTACAAAGCCCTTTTAAAATGTTTGTATTTACTGTGCTTCGGTCTATTCCGATTCACGCCTTTCAGAGTAACAAAATCTCATGACTGTTGTCGTCTGCAAGTCTTTTTCAGTTGACCTCATTTCAGCTCAAAAATTGAGTTTAATGCGCGTGCAACAATCACCAGGTTCCCTAAGAATGCCATGGAAGGTGATCAAGAGCTTTGCAACATCATCCTTAATTCTCAAACAGAATGATTGATCATTTCAAACGGCACATTGTCATCTTTATTTCCGTTACCTGTATCAAGGCATAGAAGACGATCAAATCGTGCTTAAAGATAGAGTTGATTTCTGGGGCACGTTTCACAAAGCCTTTTTTCAATGAAAAATGACAAAAATCAGTGACAAATCTGCTGATAACCAATCAGAATCAAGGATCAGTAGCTTTTAACAAAAACTGTCATTTGTCACAGATGACAAGTTTTGCGAAACGCCCCCCTGGTCATACAATTGCAATGTGAGAGGAAATGTGGAAGCGATTTACGAAGGTTGATCACGTTGCCCATAAATATCGGTGAATACTGCGAGGTGTTAGAATCATAAAAATTATAATACATGTAATTGGCTCAGTCTTCTAAGAGTCACAAGCACTATACACAAACATGTGGTATGGAAGTTGTGGTCCAATACCTTTATCTGTTACTTATCATATTTCAAATATGAGGGCATTTAAATAGCTAACCTTTTCAGGGGGCATTTTCTCCTACGATATTCTACCGCACTAACTTGAAAGAGAATGACAAATCTCACAGTTTATTTGTCACTTTCCCACAACTCAACCTTCCCTTTAAATTCTGAGCACAATTGTCCTGCGATTGAGAGTTGGAGATGTCTTGGGAATGATTCTTGTCTTTCTCTAACACGTCATCATCATATACCTGATATCGGACTACTTCACATCCCTGCCACCGATTCTGTCAACGTTCAAGTGATATTCAAACAAATAAAATAAGCAAAGAATGGACTTGATGGCTATTGGCGAGTGGACACCAATATCAATTGACGCCGAGTTTATTTTTGGTAGCACGGGTCTGGTACGTCAAGATGTATCTAGTATTTGGTGAGAAAACAGATATGGATTACGATTTGTGGACTTGGTAGCGCCTACTCTCTGATGGAATACCTTCTTGAAGAGGACACATTCATCCTCACTTTATGTTGGAATGAGATAGGACTGGGTCATATATCTTCACGCTATCATTCCCATCAAAGGATGTGTATAGTTAGACAGGTCTTTAAAAATAAAGCGTGCGTGTTTGTGCGTGTATGTGCGCGCGTGGGCAGGGAGGTTAAACATATGTACATTCATTTTGTTCCTCTCTTTAATAGTATTTGAGCAACGGTACAATTTTGCTTTAAAATTTGTGATAATTACATTGAAAATGTAAGCAAAGTGAATTTAAAAAAAATAATTACATCTTCTTTTCCTGTTTGTTGACTTTTCATTCTGCACATCAACGATTGACGGAATATGGGATGAAGATGATTTTTGCGCACGGCCGAAACGAGTCATATTTTACTCGTGAAGCAAATAAATGAATGCATTATACATAATATTTGATCATCAAACACACTTTAAAAAAAAGATTTGGCTATAATAGCTAAGGAGTATACTTTCAAGGCAGGATTTATTAGGGCAATTGATCTCATATTGTTTTTCAAATTGGCAACAATATCTTAATATCGCGATATTTTTAAAACTAAAAGTAAAGTATGTGGAAACATTATACATGAGCGAGAAAAAAAAAAGTTATTTTTTGATAGAACAATTATTTTTATTTTCTTAACGTGCTGCCAATTTAGAGATCTTAAAATCTGACTTTCCTAATGCGAAATCCCTGGCAGCAAACACAATATAGTCATGAAAAAAACATGGATGCAGTGTGAGTAGAAATTTGTGTCCTTCTACTCATGCATCTGGTAATTTTTAGGGCTCTGAATCAAAAGTTATTGAACTGAACCAAGAAATGTGGAATGATTGTCCTGAAAGGATAACAGAGTAGTAAAAGTCCTTTGACGTCAAATCTACGTGTCAAATGTATATTTGCGTTTTTACTTTATTCCGATAACATTAGTCCATGGTGACCTTGCTTTTAAACAAAATCGATCATAATGCTTTCATATCGACCTATGATTGACAGAGAGAGAAAACATGATGGCCCATATTGAAGGTCAAAGATTGACTTTGTAAAGATGTTCAACTCTTTTCCCCTTCGCTTCAGAGGATCATTGCAATGAAGTTACTCGTAAGGTCACACGACCAAGGATCCTCATTGATGACCGGGGTTGCCAAAAAAGGTTGTACATTTTCGTGTTTTACCGTCTAAAATCATGTTACGAGAAACAGATTTTTCTTTTTGCGATATCATTGACATAATACATAGAAACGATTTTTTTTTGGATCATGCAAAAAAAATTAAGTGCATTTGATATTCACTAAAAGCTGCTATAACTAATAGCTTAAGCTACGACCTTTTTTTATAAATATGATTGTGACAGCGCTTTCCAGAGACAATTATTAACAGCAACAATTCAGGGATAAAATGAAACATGTATTGAATGATTGCCTTCCTAAAAATAATGCTATATAATTATTATAAAAAGTTGTTAATGATAGCTATCTTTTGGTCGAAACCCTCTGGGAAAGTTCATTAAAAATTGCTTATCTAAGATTGTTCAAACGGTGTAAGCAAATAACTTACGAATCATAATGAAAAGTTCGTATATCATGCAATGAACGTACTCCTCACTTGAGCTGGTGTCTCTTAACTTCCGAATGTAAACATGATAAATCTTGATGAGACAATCATATCTCATTATTCATACTGCTCCAATAATATGTCAAACGATATGGGATAATTTCAAGGCAGTATTTGAACAGTCATGCAAAGACAGATTTATTGCCCTAGATTCAGTAAATCCTGACAACCATAATTCCAGACATCTTACGCCTACTCGGTCCGGGTTGGACCAATCAGCAACTGCCTTATATTCAACTCACATAATACGTTGTCCAATCAGGGATAGTCTTCTATTTCAATCACGGAAACCGTTCGTCAGGGTTACATATGGCATGCACTTTTACTTTGATTTTTCTTAAACCATGTCTATTCATAAAGATCTAACGTAATGAATCGTTGCTTCTACCTCAGATGACATGTAAATCTGTTCCCTGACGAATATTCCAATTACAGTTCACTACATCAAGAAATCCCCTCACATAAATCCACTTTTCTTGTTCATCAGTGAGACGACTTGCTCTGAATAACATCGGCTTTTGCTTTAAAGGTTTATGATGGCGATGCCATATATTATAAATTTGACATTTCAATACTATTATGACCATGATATATAAATGTATACTATACACACGCAAAACATGAAGAAGAAGATTCATGCTTTAAATTCAACAGATTTAATTTGGTCACAAATTTTCGACTTACATTGCGTTTTGTAATCACTTGATACAGATTTAAAGCACGAGTCTTCCCTTTTTCATCAATTTTTGGTTTTATATATAAATACGATTATTTTTTCAGAAAATAACAACAATTTCTTCAGATTAAAATTAATATAAATATTTTTTCTTCTTACTGACACGGATTTAAAGTCAGTCGGTCATCGAGTTTAGAGGGCGCTTCTCGCAACCCTCAAAGACTTTAAAAAGCCATTGCCATAATACTTACGATGCTTCGGCGAAGACTTTCGTGCAAACCCGAATGCCAATTGCGAATTTAAAATGCATTGTATTAGCTTTATGTATGTGTTCGCTGCTTAAAGGAACAGTGAGTACAGAGAGCCGAACGCAAACATGAAGTAATTTGAATACGTTCGTTTGAAGCTCTTAACTTTCGGCCATTTTCGTAACTGGCCTGATTCGTGCCTGGTTCGCGCGCAATACTCAAATACCATACGGACGGTGCGGTGGGCGCAATGTAGAATCCTACAGAGCGAAGTCTTTTCCTACTACGACGCATTTACTTTAACCGAGAAAATGAAGCAGAGGATCTCCCTAGAAACCCCCTCCGGTTACCTACACACTGACTCCATCAATCACAATTCTGCTCTTTTCTTTCAACAACAAAAAAGAAGCTTAATCCACTTTAGGCTACATCACAATTAATGTAACATGGGATATATCCATGTTATGCACTATGTGCTGCATGGGGAATAACTTCTATTTATTATTAATCCAGTCGAGATTGAATTTCAACGCACACGCTCAAGTTGGTTAAGTGAATTTTCTTCTGAATGGCAAGAAGAGACGGCCGGGCATACCAATCATTTTAAGGGCCACTCTAACCAAAACGGGCTAAAAAAAATGAAAAAAGACATGTAGAAGAGTTTTGACTGAGATTCCGAACATGATAATGATTTTTCTTAGAAATCATCAGTAATTCTGGAATGTAGCTTTAAAAATGACGACTCAGAACGCGCAGAAAAAAGCCCAGTTTCGGTGATGACGCATTTGACGTCACTGCAGGCGCCTCTCCTGTGAAAAGGAGGGTGATTTAGGCATTTAAATGTCTTTTGGTCAATTTAGAGATTTTCTGAAAAATCAGAGGCTGGAATATTAATACGTCGAGGTGTATTCATGTTTTGTTAGTTGGGTAAGAGTGGCCCTTTAAAGAAAGAGTTACACAGCATTCTAACCGTTATCACTGCAGCTCCATACAAGAGCGATTCAGTTTTTGTCTTGTTTTAATGATTTCTTGGTTTTTGCTTCTTCTAGTGCAGACCAGAACACCCCATTAATTTCTGGCAACAGTATTCTGCGCTGTTCAATTTACTAGGATTTTGATACCTCACCTACACAGGGCGTGTCATACAGGGTCATACGTCCTACGCCAAACAATGACGTTTGGTGTACAATGGGTATGGCGGGTTACATTTTCTATGTCACTAAACCCCACTCATTAACCCGATTTGTAATATAACACGTGCTAATTACTTCTTTTCTCAAGTGATAACTGCTGTATTTCCGGGCACGAGTAAAATAACGAGCATATGCTGCCATAGGAACCAGCCTGAAGAAAGAATTAATCAGCGTGTAGACATGTGACCCTGTCACAACCAATCACAGAGCAAATGAGCCGTGAGAACAAAATGGTGAGCCACGGTTTGCCTCGGTTCCAGACACATTCACATATTCTTCCCAATCATACGACATAATAATACTGATTTTCTTGTCATGCTGATTTTAAAGCAGTGACTTTAGAAAAACATGTATAATTGGAATATATCAAAAGGAAAAGGTTGACTCATTTGATAAGACAAAGAAAAAACGGTACATTCCAGTCCATTATATTTATTAACCTATGACTAAATGAAGACACAGTAGGCTGAAATCAAGACTGGATGATACTAACTCACATCACTGTTTGAATTCCCTAGCCGTTGTGGCCATCCACTTCACAGCTACCATGCTTGTAGCAATAAACGAGTGCGGTTTGACAAGAAAACCAGAGTTAATTGGTTGTGCGATGATCGCTTATAAAACTAAGTAAAATACAGCAGAGTTACACCATTCACCTACCCGATTCATCTTTTTCAAGTGTTTAAAAGTCGTTCATAAGAGACACTTCGAGAAGAGTTGTTATTTGTGTAATTGCACAGAAGAGTATGGTTCCAAGTAGAACACACTTTTAAGGCTTGTTCAGATATGGCGATGTAAACCGCCGCAAACAAGCTGCCTTGGATTCGTACTTGTAAAAGAATGGCAACTGCAGAAACTGCAGATATAGGAATATGGTGCGTATTACAATTTACGTCATCAACAACAAAAAACCGCAGGGGTTTTCCCGCTTTAAATCTGAACGAGCCTTTACGTTGAAGTATGCATTAATAGGATTGGGTATCTTCGCCTATGATTCCAAACAAAATCCTCGATTTAGCTCATGCTGCAATCATAAACCTTTAGGTCAGTTAGGAATCCCATGACTTTTACAAGCCGATCGCCTGTCTGATTATCAAGATATTTATGATTGGAAATCGAAATGCTCAACGGAAATGAGTATGGTAAAACCGGTCACTCAAAGGTTTTTTTTTTTTTACTGTTTTGAAGCACTTCATGATCATTTTAAAAACGCAATTTTGTTTAGGGCTTCAATATTACACCATATCACAGACATTGATAACGAGTAGAGCCATGCATCTCAGATTTAACATCGTTAAACGATGCCTTTAACTTTACAAATAGATATAGAAGAAGAAGTATTGACCTATGCCCCTGAATCATTTTACTTCAAATCACTTTCCAGCTTATTTTAGCAATTAATATTAAACATATTTAAATCACATTTCATCTTTTAACATAACTCGTTAATTTAACCAGGGAGGTGAAAGAACAGGAGGCGAAACTCTTGTAATTTATTCAAACGCATTCTTGAGTTCTAAAGCGTAACAATGGGATGTGTAACATTCCACTTGGCTTTGAAGTTCCATGCTCCGAACCGCGCTTCCACTGCGGAGAATTTCGGAAGCCAGGCACCAGTTTTACATTTATTACAAAATATTAAATTACCGGCAAAATTACAGTATAGTATTAATGACTGCTTTGAGAGAAATAGTTGTTTTATTACGCTCAAGGGAAGGTTAGAATTGTGCTATTCCCCGAGGCTTGCCGAGGGGAATAGCCCAATTGTAACCTTCCCGAGAGCGTATGAAAACAACTATTTCTCGAATATTAAAGCAGTCATTAATACTTTTATATGCCGAAAAAAAATAGACTAAAAAATAAAAAATAAAAAATATTTTTCATTTTTGTCGAAGACGGGATTCGAACACTTGCCTACAACAAGAGGTGTATCGAAAACCAACGCTTAGACCACTCAGCTATCAGGCGCCGTTAACAGGCTTGGCAGTTTTCTCCAATATATACATTAAAATGGATTGAAAACGGCTCCGCGTGAGGGATGCTTCGCAAAAGCTCCATGAAACGGACCCTTCTTTTACTTTTGCAATGCATATTGGCACGAACTTAGATCAAGATCTATCGGCAGATGTTGTTTTTTTGTTTTTGAGAGTTTATTTTCGTCTTCATGTCAACAATGCAAGATAAAATTGTCGGTAAGATCGATCGAGATTCAATTGTATTGAAATTGCCGACCAATTTTTCGCACACGTATGGTATCCTCCATCGCTCAAACCATTTTTTAACATGTAAACCTATGGGGTAACCATGGAGACTGACTTATTTTTTTAATAACCATGGTTATTAAAAATATTGAAATGTTTTAAGCATGGTTACCGGGAATTTATCAGGAACAGTTGAAGTTTATGAATGCAATTTCGACCAATCAGATGGCTGGATTACTTAAGTGAGGTATATAATATAGTATTAATGACTGCTTTGAGAGAAATAGTTGTTTTATGACGCTCAAGGGAAGGTTAGAATTGTGCTATTCCCCGAGGCGTGCCGAGGGGAATAGCCCAATTGTAACCTTCCCGAGAGCGTATAAAAACAACTATTTCTCGAATATTAAAGCAGTCATTAATACTTTTATATGCCGAAAAAAAATAGACTAAAAAATAAAAAATAAAAAAAACTTTTTTTTTTTGTCGAAGATGAGATTCGAACTCTTGCGTACAAAAGGTGATGTATCTAAAGTCAGCGCCTCAGACCTCTCGGCCATCGCGCGATGTTAACATACTTGGCAGTTTTGTACAATATATACTTTAGATGGATTGAAACCGGCTTCGCGTGTGATGAATGCTTCGCAAAAGCTCCATATACGGACTCTTCTTTTACTTTTGCAATGCATATTGGCACGAACTTAGATCAAGATCTATCGGCAGATGTTGTTTTTTTGTTTTTGGAAGTTTATTTTCGTCTTCATGTCAACAATGCAAGATAAAATTGTCGGTAAGATCGATCGAGATTCAATTGTATTGAAATTACCGACCAATCCTTCGCACACATCGCTCAAACCATTTTTTAACATGTAAACCTATGGGGTAACCATGGAGGCTGACCAACTATTTTTAATAACCATGGTTATTAAAAATATTGAAATGTTTTAAGCATAGTTACCGGGAATTTTACAGGAACAGTTTATGAATGCAATTTCGACCAATCAGATGGCTGGATTACTTAAGTGAGGTATATAATGTAAATTAAAAACTTTATATGGGAATTTTATTGGGAATAGTGCATCAAACAAATTTTCAAATTTAGAACTCCGTCCTGCCTTTAAATTGTGTGCCAGAGTTGGTAAAAGAAAAATTACATCCTGTCAAAAACTCAATATTTTAGGATGATGCGCTAATTTGTGCATGCTTTAATGTCCCGTTATTTGATCCATGATTTACAATCTTCAATAACATTAAGTTTGCTAATGCGTGTTTTTGCGTGTTTTTTGTATTTTTCAAGTTTAAAAAAGAATGAAATTACACAAGTTTGTGTTCGCTTGTTCTACTCTTTACACATTCAACAATGGATGAGAAATCATTGGAAGGGACAGCGAACAGTTGCTGTGATACCATTTTCTGATGTAGGAATTCTAAATCCTAAAATTTCATGCGCTCTTTTATCTCACCACCTGGTCAACAGCTGCAGATTAGCGCATAACTTTCCGGCGGCTTGGAGCATGGGGTCAAAGGAGAACGGCTTGATTCAAGTCCTTCTCTATCACGTCCCTGATTTAACGGCGGCCTTCTTCATATTAGTCTCCTGTGACAATGGCCCTTACAGATGTGTACATCCATATATAGATCGGATCTGACCCATACATACCGTCTGAATATCAGCTTGAGAGACGGAATAAGGTGAATTTCTTTTTTGACGAGATAAACATGCGAGATGAGATCAAAGGACGAGATGAGATAACCAGACGAGATTAATTGGCCACAAGGAGAAAACCATTATGATGTGTATTGGCCGGCGTGATAATTGATAGAGCGTATAATCAACCAGTATCAAGTATAAGTCCAGCATCTGAGTCCGAGAAACACCATCTGTTGGTGTTTATACTCAGGAAATGGATATTCACATATATTTCCTTCTGGCAGAAGTCGGTATAATGTGTTCGATAATTGAAATTAATACAACCAACGCTGCATAGGAATACTAATAATAATAGTAATATATAGCGCTTAAAGTCATCGTTTAACAATGTTAAATATGATATTCACGGCCCTACATGTTATAAGTGTCTGTGATATGGTGTAATAATATTGAAGCCCTTCAAAAAATGATCAAGAAGTGCCTCAAAAAAGTAAAAATCTTTGAGTGACCGGTTTTACTTTACTCGTTTACCCCCAAAAGACTGTAGTGTTATGAAAGCCGTTAGGAAAACTCAATATCTTGATAATCAGACAGGGGATCGGCTTGTAAAAGTCATGGGGTTCCTGACTGACCTAAATGTTCAAAATTATCATTGCAGCATGAGCTAAATCCATGATTTTGTTTCAGAATCTGGGACAAAGTTACCGGATCCCTTTAACACTAATGTTTGTAGGCGCTGCAATACGGACTTATCCATTTACCCAGCATTACCCTAGCAGAGATGATAAGGCGCTCTGGTATTTGAGGAAGTTCTTTTTACCGGGTACCCATTCACATCACCTGGGTGGAGAGTGGCACATGCAGACTGATGTCTCGCCAATGGACAGTAGTGCCGCGGCGGAACTCGAACTGCGAACAATGTCATCGACAGTCCGGTGACGTTTCCACTGGACCACGAACAATTCAAAAGTTTAGAAACTTCCTTCGAAAATAAAAGTTGTTGACATGTAATTTATCGATTCTTCAGCTTAAAAGTGAAAGGATTATTTTCAACTTTAAGTATGAGCTTTGATACGAGGACAAGAGTCTAATGCTGACTCTTGACACGACTTACAAAACCCCAAATTGATACGTTTGAATGCATGATGGGCAGTGGCATGTAATTTGATTATACTGACCTCATAGTGAAATGCAAATCGGAAATATGGTATGTCTTTGCTAACCTTGGATGACAAGCGATAGATTTCATAAGGTCTTGAATAATTGCTGACTACATCAAAAAATCGGAAATGCTCGCGGAAATATGGATATCATATGCATTGTTCAACGATGAAATGTGATAGGAAATGTCTATGGATAATGGTTCAATACAGGAATGGTGATGAGATTCTTTTACAGACAGATTCTTGGAAAAAATTCCAGTGGCGTATCCATATATTCATAACTATGAGGCGGATCTCTACGATGAAAGGGGGGGGGGGGCGTAATGTATTTGGGTATACCCATTTATGTTGTTTTTTATTGTACCTTTACGCAGGAGGGGTGGGTGCTCTACGCCAGCTCCAAACTATGCGAAATATTCCATCGTATCACAAAACATAGCTCAGACGAATTCTTTTTGTTTAAACCAAAGGAAAACTATGATATTATATCCCTTTGGATCCATAGCAAAACAAATCGTAAAGCGTTCTAGTTAATTTTGCTCAAGTAAAAATTTAAAAACCAAGCATTTTCTTTTTGTTTTTCTTCCTTTGGATCCTATATGACCGAACTTGATCTTCCTAAATCATTTCAGAGAGAGAGAGAGAGAAAGAGGAGGACAAGAGGATGTAACATGAGAGAAAAGAGAGAGAGAGACAAAATGCACATCGATAGGTTTCGATGCAGATAAGAAATCACTTGCCTACAGGATCCTTCGATGTAAACACTACTTAGGTAATTATCATCATCGTAAATAGTAATCCCAATCGCTTGGAAGAAATATTTTGATTGAGTTAAAAGGAACCTCTTGAGGCAAAAAGTTCCTATCCTGAATATAGAAATAAGAATAAACATAAATATAAAATGTATAACACCCCGACGTCACTCCTTCATAGTTTTCCTCTCTATTAAACCACTAACTCTGCGAGCTTGCCACTGCAAATGGCGGGAATTATTCGTTGTGAGCATCATCGTCCATGGCAGCCTCGCACACAATACACACTCTCGCGCACACAAACATACACACACTGTCGCGCACACACACCGTTGAACCATACCTATACTGATTTCACCCCGATAACCGCATCGCATTTGATAAGCTAATTTACGCGCTCATTATCAATACAAACCTATGTACTCTACCAGGTTGTAATGAGCCTAATACGATGTGTGGGTTTGGACGAACTCCTGTCTAAACATGATATACTGTCAATCAAAGGTGTTGGGTCCTACCTCACTTTAAAATTCGAATATTTGAAATGAAACGTTGAGTTCTAGGAGAGGTGAAAAACAAAATTTGTAAGCATTTTAATTCTTTTAAAATTTATTAGCGTGGAACAGTTATATAGAAAATATGTTCCCTGAATGACCTCTTATTCGTAATGTGATAAGTAACAGCTAAAGGTTGTGGACTGCAACTTCCATGCTCCATGTTTGTGTAGTCCCATATACACATTTCTGTGCATTTGACCTTTAGCAAAACTGGGCCAGTTTCTTACCATTTTGCTGATCAAAAAACCTCATAGTTTACACCATATTTTATCTGCTACATGATCAGCTATTTCCAAACACCTCCACAGAGTTCCTTTCCCGATAATTCGCATATATACCGGAACTCAACTTTATCTTTATATCATTCCCATCAATCCAAAAATCAAATACAAGTACTCTCTGTTGAAGATAGTATGCGAATTATTGACGAGCAATGGACACAGAATATGCATAAATAAGGTCAAAACCCGATGAAGGTGTAGTGTTTAACACACGTTTTTCTTCAATCGGCCATATTTTGAATCACTTCCTCACAGAGACGTTATGTGGTTATGCATCAATCTCCATTAGCCAGTTTCAACCCATAGGCGTAATGAGAGCCTGCTATTTAAGGAGTTCGTTGAATCCTGATTTATACTAGCTGAAGCCGGGATAGTACATGGATACAATAACATTTATAAAGTTGGCCGGAAGACTAAAGTCCGAATGCCCCATCTTTGTCATGAACCGTACCACTACATGATAAAATAGACAAGCATGTTTACAAAATTGAGAATGAAAATATGCTTCTTGTTGTTATCTTTCATTAGGAGGTTCTTTACTTTTACAAAGCTTATTTTCCATATATATGTTTGGTTATTTATTGATGCATTTTCTGTACCAGGAGAATCGGTAGTGCATAAATTACTCATTCAATTCTACTACCTCAGAATACAACAGAGTGTTCACTTTCGAGTGCGTTGAAGAAATATTATGGACCGGTCACCGACCTGCCAGATATAGATACACTAATGGAGGACCGAGATACACCTAATATCCAATTTAATATAATGGATTGATACTCTACCGATCACAAATAAACCTTGACACTGATTCAGTACACTTTCTAGTGGTGACATGACGCTTTACCATTGTCGCTATCTAAAAACTAAAGTATATATATTTATATCTATATGCCACAGTAAAAGCAATAAAGGAATTTCAAAACAATCTAAACAAGGTTGGTAGAATAATGATAAAGATAAGGGTATTCTTTCTTCTTTCTTTTTCTTTCGAGTAATGACCCTTTACTTAATACATCGCATAGGAATTAATCGATATTGATTTTTCTAAAATGCTAAACATAAGTACCACGTACTATCATTAATTAAATTATTATAAAACATGTCATGCAAGATAACAAACACACGCACATACACACACACCTAATAAGAAAAATCAGAGGTGAGATCAATTATTCCGCAGTGAATCCTACTTTTTATCCAGCCACTTTAAGTAGTAAATATTAACGATTAACGTAATGAAAAAAAATCTAAAACCATGTGAAATGTTTTATAGAATACGATATTCTTTTTTCGTCGGGAATCATTTGATGCAATCTGCAAGTTGATGAGTATCAATCTCATTTTATAATTCTAGAAATATTCCACATAACCAACAACAAATTCACGCAAAAATGTTGTAATCAAATTATATAACGTCCCCCAATCAAAAGATATTAGGGACTTTTAGATTTGCGTGGACTGATACGTGTGACTTCCATTCACGGCAGTGCATTAAAAGGACGTCGACCGTAGCAATGCCCATTGTCTTCGTGCGAATCTAAAAGTCCCTATTTGTGTCTATCAGAGACCGTATAAAGAGGTTACTATCTCCTTCATTAGGCAGTTGAACCCTTCCAATCAATAACAAAAGAAATAACAGCCAGCCTTAAAAATTGACATGAACGAGGACAGATATCATAGAAACAAAGTTAATGAGCTTTTAAAACAAAGGAATTCCGAGAATCTTCTATCCCGCCTATTATCTGTTATGTCATAGTAGTGTCTATTGTGAGTTGAAAGGATGTGGCTTGAGCAATCATTGTCAACCTCGCTTCCACCCAAATTTGCGCTGGCTGAAAATATTTCTTTTAAATGTTTGATTTATATCTGAACATTAATGTGAGCTTGATGTTGAGAGACATATATCATTCTTTAGCTTTCAAAAACCCAAACAAAATCTCTTAATCGCAATAAAGGATCTCGCTCTCAGGGAAAATTTGTTGTTGATCAGTTTCCCTTTTCAAATATAAGAGATTCATTTCTAGTCAAAATGAGAAGCGAAATTGTTTTGACACTGCCATAGGTCAAACCAATGCCATCAATACCCAAACCATCGCATCCTTGTCAATATCGATTTACACTAGAAGGCTACCCAAACATATTGCATGCTTACTTCAGAATATTCTGCAACTCTGCAATAGTTTGAAAACTTAAAGATACCTAACGAAAAAACAAACACATATTTCCGTTTTGTATAGCACAAAGCTCAAACATTCTAATATTTCTACACACTTCAAATAGTTCCAGATATAATTACCCATCCTGTCTATAGATAAACACTGACATGTGAGGCTATGCTTTAAATTATGGTTTGCGAGGTGACATGAAAAGTATGATTTTCCAGACCAGCAAAGACCCGAATGATGGGATTTTCATGTTCTCAAAGGTGCCATGTTTTCACTGAAGCCTCAAATATGGACAACTTGTTTATCTGGTCTAAATATTATGCACCGTCACGCAATCTGAGATCAGCTCAGAAAAACCCTCTTGAAGTGTTCAGTTGTTCAGACCAAGTTCTACCGGGAGGGGCTATCTACTTAGTGTACTCCTTCACTTTGGAACAATGTCCCATCTCATATGAAGGAAGCATCCACATTCCACGAGTTATAAGTTCAAAACTATCCTTAAAACATACTTGTTTAGACAGCATTTTGACTGAGTTACAGTCAGGCATTTACAGCACCTATTTCTTCCTTTTATGTCTTTCTCCTAGCTCTAACAAGCACTTAATTTCAATTGTCATTATCATCCGCCATTTTTCACTAGAGTCGAACGGATATATGCTCTGGGTCTAGTTTCATAATCTTGCAGAGCGTTGTTAATCGACTCGCAACAAAAGAGAAGCGATGAGGTTCGAAAAAACATCCTAGATTTCAGTTTCACTACTCCTTTTCGTGTCTATAACGATGTTATGTGGACTTGGGACGGGGGTGGAGGGGGGGGGGGGTGGTCGGTGCTTGAATCCATTTGAACACGTCAAATTTAATATATTAAAACGCGACGATGTGCTGAGAAGAAGCGAAATCTCTCAATTTGTGCAAAAAGACCAGAGGATCATAAAATAAACGCTGACTGATCAGAAGTGACTATGAACAACCTTTATGTCTGCAACCACTGATTGAAAACGGAAGATGTGCAGCAGAAGCTTATGTGAGTTTACATCTCTCCCACGTTACCATTAAAAGTAATCTCCATTTCTACCAGTATCTTATCTTTATCATAACAATTTTTTTTTTACTTGTGGACTATCCAAGAAATGAATCATTCAAGTCATATTTTTTGACAAATTGATCCTAAAATACACAACAGTAGGTGATATTGAGAGAGATGCAAAAGAGCTATTTTAGAGAGAAAAGGGGATTAATAGATACGGCGTTTCAATTGAAAATAGTGTAGAAAGTATAAACATTGTATTCATCTTTGTGTATCAGATTGAGTAAAGGATTTGATTGCAAGCACGAAGCGTACACTGTAAAAAATAATTTGTTCATTGGTAATTTTTACGTATTTTTTCCATGTAGAATTTACTTGAAAACATTAGTTTTGCCACTTACGCACTAAATTTAAGTCTTGCTAACTCAAACTTTCAATTTAGTACAACATACGTGGAATATTTAAGTAAAATCAAATACATAAGAACTTTAAGTAATTTCAGCTTGTATTAATTTAGTAATTTTAACTCAAAATCAGGAATTATACGTATTACTCAAACAATTCATGTTGATTATTCTTATCTTTTTAAAGTAAGGACCGATGCAGTGCGTAATAGAAATATTTACATAATTTATGAATATTCATTAAGACCAAATTAAACTCTTTTTCAAATAAAACAATTCTTTTTTGTGGTTGAATGAAAATTTAAGGACTTTAAAACATTTACTAATTCATTTAACATGACTAAGCAAAGACAAGACAATTTTAATTGTTACCCAGTTCAAAACAAATCAAAACTTGATATTTCAGGAAATTGTCAACCAATTTTCCTTTTAAGATGCTACGATCAAGTATATATAAAATTTGGAGCCTTTCAATATGTGTCGAATCTTAATCTTAAATAGAAGTAGTGTTAGTGATTAGTGATTAATCTTAAATAGAAGTAGTGAATGATTAGTGGATGTTACTTGTTAGATTAGATGGGTACCAAATCGTGCAATATGTAATCCTATCATAGCTTTTTTTTAATTATCTAAAATGATTACAATACTTAAATTATTTACGTTAATGTAACTCGATTTAACTGAGTAAAAATGTATTCAGCAAAATAAGTAAATTCTACTTAAGATGCCGTAGGTAATATTTACTTAATAAAAATAAGGCAATTCTTTTCCTCAATTTTATTGAGTTCTTTCGACTATTATTTTTTTACAGTGTATAACTTTCATATACGTAGCAATACATTACTTTCATTTTGTTTTATTGAAAAAAGAAATCTTCCATATATTGTTTTCTCGCTTTATTTGTATCATGTGAGAAATGAAGCCCAACGAAAAGCGTTAGGACTAGAGTTAAATTAACATTTTCAATAAAGCCACGATTGCTAGAAAATAACAAACGCATCTTCAAGGGAGTGAGTAAACTCTGCTCCCGACTCCTTACTTCCGAAGCATCCTACGTTCAATTACCAGTAATTCGTGATAATTGTGATAACTTATTTATTTATTTATTTTGGCTTGCACATCATTTATTATTCCCTTCATATATATACAATCCCATGTACTTTATTTATTTTGTTGGAAATGGAAATAAACGAAATGAAATGAAATGAAATGAAATATACTCCCATAACACACACATATATATAAATATAAATATAAATATAAATATAAATATACAAAAATATGTAGCATCATAGCCATAATTCCACTCATTGTGTGACATTTCTCCCTATTCTACACTAAACACTGTTCACCATCTCACTAAACACACACACACACACACACATGCACGGACAAAGTCCCACACACCCACACATACAATGCATTACAAGAAAATGTGATGTATGATGGTTCATTAAGTTAAACAATGTGGGAGTTAGCTGACGTCCAGATTGAGGGCAATAAAATAACTCATTACGAAAGAAATATCAGTTTAGCTTATAGTCCAGTAGATTCGATCTATACAGGAGATAATCACAGCATTTCCCTTTTTACGCCCCCAGCATTCGAACATAAACAAACTGAAAATGTGAGCTGGTTGGAATTGTGGCGGTGTAATGGTTGTCCATTCCCCATGGGATGTGATAACCTAAATGTATCATGCATTGATCGATTGGCGATTCTTTGTAGATAATAATCATACCCGCGGGGCGTATAACCTCAATTATTCTGAACTCTATACCTTATGCAATATGTATTCCGATCCAATGGACAACAGAATCTTGATAAATAGCCAACTATAATAATCACAATGATGCCGTCATTTCTTTAAGCAGATCCAATATAATGATAATAATACATGAGATTTATATAGTGCCATTATCCATTCTAATTAAATGCTAAAGGTATAATAAAGCTGTTTGTTTAATCATGTCTTTCTTCGGGTGGTGTTTTCCCCCCTTTAATGATTAATTTTTAGTTAGGGTTAATCCGTCAATGCATGTCAACAAGCTATTCATACACCGAAGTAATATCCGGTAAAGTGGCAGAGATAATCTTGTATTCCATTTCCAATATTTGGTCGTATACGAAACGACTATAATTCTGAAATTTGAAGTATTGATGTCTAATGAATTATAACATCGAGGGATTACACAAAATATACGTACAATAATTGATGGGGAGGGGGTAAACTGTCTTAAAACTTCAGCTTACCTGATTGACGAATGGATCATTCAAGATGACGTGTAGAACATGCAGTTCAAAGGATCCATATGAGAATTAAAATAAAAGGAAGAGGGAAAGAAATACAGAAAAAGATTAATACAATGAATACTCTTGGGAGGCTTCCAAAATGTCTTCGAAAATGTAATATCATTATTATTCCTTTAAAAAAGAAAGCTTTCGATAAATGACAGAAATTATTCGATATGAAACTTTCACAAATTGCCCAAATACAGTGTTATTATGTAAGCTATTTTGCGGTACGAAAACTTTCGCGTATCTGCAACACGCGAAAATAATTACGAAACTATAATTAGCTTCTAGGTTTACAAGCACCTTGGGTATAATGGTTAAGCAAAGGATAACCTTACAATACCACTATATCATTACATAGGTAATGAATGATGTATATGACAAATGGGATGACCCACACTAGCTGACATGGGGTGATGTTGGTATTTTATTAATGTAATAATTGACTGTTTCGTGCGTGTGGGGGATGTTGAAAGTATTTCAAAAATGGGCGTTCAGGAAACAAGAAGAAAAGTATGCTATAACATGACTTGCATGCTTGTCCGAAGATATTTCTTGGATTGGAAAAGCATGAGATGAAACTACCCTGTTGAAAGAAATCATGAATAAATAAATAAATAAATAATCATTGTAACCACTTAAATTGAAAACCAAACTTATCCATCTCATTGTAACTATACTCGCTATGATAACGTGTAGTGATTTAATAATACTACTAATACTCATAGTCTTGTAAAGCGCTCATGTCTGACATATCGCCACTCCTGGCGCTCCTTTTTTTTATTACCCTGGCTTTGGCACGGCTGCCAATACAGCGCTTGAGCATTTTTAAGGAATTAATTCCTGCCAGGTACCCATCTACCTCACCTGGGTGGAGTGTAGCAAAAGTAGATTTATATCTTGCTAAAGGACGTTAGTGCTGCGACAGGAATTCAAACCCCATACCTTGTGGTTTACAGTCTGGAGACTTATCCACTTTTTAACCACAAATGACGTAGTGTATAGATTGTATTCCTAACCACCGTAGTACCGCCATTTGACAAGACACTGATTTATTATTCTGCCACCCCGTGCACAGGAGAGTACGCGGGTAGGATGAAAACCAAGATATCTTGCATGTTTCATAACATGCCAGATCAGTAATAACAAATTACACCTGGGTGGAGAGTGGCATATGTGGATTAGTGTCTTGCCAAAAGACACTGACAGTCGTGCACTAAGATTCTTAATCCTTCAACAATCCAATGCACATCTTACTTTCTCTTTCATTGATTCATCTAGTTTGCATTCGTGACTATGATATTTGATGATTGACTACCGTAGTCTATGCGGATCTATATCAACACGAAGACACGATCACAACTAATTTCAAAATATCAACCTAAGGCAAATTTGAGCGCCTTGTGCGTCACCTATGAGGACGTATTACGTAACCCGAACATGATTTGGGATATACAATATGGTATTGAAATAGCCCTTAAGTTGATTTTTCGAGAAAAAAAATTGAGGTCGTGTTTATCCTTTCATTTCTGTATAGACAATAGGAGTCGAGGGTACATGATGATGTATATGGTTCATATTGGGATATACAATATTGTATTGAAATAGCCCTTGAGTTGATTTTTCGAAAAAGTTGAGGCGTGTTTATCCTTTTTTTTCTGTATAGACAATAGGAGTCGAGGGTATACGATGATGAGCTGATGTACACGAATGAGTATTCTATGCTCGCAGCACGTAGACGATAAGTTGGCGACAGAGCGAGAAGAGATCAATTTTCAAAACAACATCTCCATGATGTCAATGACTCTTTTTCATACAAGAGGCGCATAGAAGGGGCTACGAGATTCTATTTCATTGGCGGATCCATGGGGGTGGGGAACAGGGGGCACGCCCCCGGCCATTGAACGTGTTCCCCAATAACATGCATTTTTGCTTCGAAGATTTTTTTGTTTACACATATTTGTCCCCGGTCAAGAATCATGTACAAGCTACTGTGGTCATAATACATTGGCCACGTTTAACAATCTATTACCTTAATTATCGTCTTTGCCTCTACCATTCCATCTTTAATGTTTCCTTTCCTTGCTTGTTCTTTCAAAACGATTTAGTTATTTTTGTTTCCTTTTCATCTTCTTTCCCTCCATACTGCCCCATCTAAGTAACGTCTCATTATAATTACATATGTATACACAAAACGTCTACAAAACGTCTCATTATAATAAAATATACACGTATATAACGTCTACACAGCGTCTCATTATAACATATACATAATATACAAATCGTCTACACAACGTCTCACTATAATAACATATACACAGACATAAAGTCTAACGTTTAATTATAATCACACATATCATACATATACATAACGTCTCACTTTCTTCATATACATAACCATGTATAGCACCATCTCATCCGAATGACTATATTTGTCTCTTTCGCTTTCTGTCTGTCTCTCTCTCTCTCTCTCTCCCTTCCTCCCCCTCTTTTTAACACCTTTCTTCATTTCTTCCCCTGTCTTCTTTTCGCACCATTTCGAAAATTTTAAACGCGAATGGAGTCAGTCAATATAAGTATTTAACCATGACGCTTGCCTCTCTTTCCACACTCGCTCGCCCCGCCCCTTAAAATATCGGCGATATCAACACATGTTTGATTACATTGTATTCTAAAGCGATCGATCTACCCAAATCAATTCCCTCCAATCAACGGAAGTCACGTGGTATAAGGTTTCCATGTCACGTGGTATAATGTTTCCACGAGGGTTGTTAAGGCTCAGACGGTGACTCATTGATTTATGTTGTTGCCTGGCTCATATTTTGTTCCCTAAACGATCTATGGGAAACATAAAACTTGCTTTATAAATGAAAATGATACACTAACAGATGTGTGGTTATAAAACAAACAATAATGGGAAAGTCCTTGGATAAATAACAGAGAACTATATTTATACATTGAAAATGTAAAGTATTAAGAAATCAATCAGGCGCGGAAATCGAGGTGAAATATCGGAAATTTGCACAAAACTGCATTGAAGTTATATTCAATTCTTCAATCTACCAACCATATATACATTACTTTAAGTATCAATAACTAATTTTGATAACGTGCTCAACTTATAAAGGTCCTTATAAAGGTACAGTGCTGCTTCTTCCTGCTAACACCTAACTCCTACTTATTTTTCGAAATATACATTTCAGTATAATTATTCTGAGATTAAGATGTGGTAACAATAATTTTAAACAAATATTTGTTTTAAATGAAAAAATAAAAAGTTATATTTTCTAGATTAAAGGTACTATGTCCCTTTTGCAGCCAACCTCAAATGCTGTAGAACTTTGCAGGAATTATGAATATGTCATGTATGTCCTATCTGTGAAATTTAAACGTTAGCAGTGTCCTCATATTCAAATTATGCAAGGAAACCCTTTTACTTGCTAGACTTCACTGTCAGACACTATTGAGTGACTGACTGGCTTTTTTTCTTCTTTGGTAACAACATACATGATAAGAGTTGTAAAGGGTACATGAGCATTTGTCTACATCAATATCCCACTTCTTGTGATGGCCAAGATTAAACTGATTGAATCTTTGCGCAGCATAAAACGTATGACCATTCTGTACAATTGTATGAAAATCAAGACTATTCCTTTTGGGCTCTGTAGCCCTAAAGTCGATTTGACAACTAATAGTCGTTATTTTCCCACTTGAAGACGTTTTCAAGCCCCACCTTTTTTAGGGAAGTTCTAAATTAGTATTATCTTTCAAAAGCAGTTTGAATTTAACTTTTTCATTTTTTTTGGCCTGCAAATGGGACATAGTACCTTTAATGTTTATCATAGAAATATTTATGGCATCAAGCCAAAATCGATCGAGGGATGATAGTTGACGATGTTTTTTCTTGTTGGGAAAACGAGGAATCACATTGCACAACACCTCCCATGCAGTTCTCGATGGGATAACCACATTCACAGTCATCCAAATTATCCTGCAAATGAATCGATTTCCATTCCTTGGAATGCTCACGATTGCATTCCCATATTAACAAGGATGACTTCACATTGCAAAGAGCGTTCAAGATGTACATGCTCCAAACCTAACTTATCGACTGTAAACACCAGACTGGCGATCACATTTGTCTAGCCATATCACTTGGTACTATGACAGGGGCCCGTTTCACAAAACTTGTCATCAGTGACAAATGACAGTCTTTGTTATAAGCGACTGAAATCCTTGCTTCTGATTGGTCATCAGCAGATTCGTCCCTGATTTTTGTCATTAATCATTGAAAAAAAGACTTTGTGAAATGGGTCCCGGGACAAGCTGAACTGTGCGGTGCATGAACGTGAGCGGTAAACAATGCTTGTCATTTTTGTCGTACTCGACTAATGAAAATGGTGGATCATGATATTTTAAAAATTAATGTGAATAGGAACTGCGGTGCAAAAACCCAACAATCTGGAAATAAGAGATCTTGATAGGACAACCACACATTGGTTTGAAGACTGACAGAAGTATTTAGGATAGAGTCTTTGGAAAGGCGTGCGTGGGTGGGATCTACCTGTCAAGGAGAAGGTTGACTCTCTGGGATTGTGGTAAACGTGAAAAAATAATTCGTTCTGTTGATGTCAGTATAGAAGAGTATCACAGACCAAAAACTTCCCCAGAAAAGGGGTGCTCTTCGGATGCCCTCATCATATTCGAATCATTCGAAAAGCTAAAATGTTACGACTTAACTGTCACGCCAAAAGTGTGTGTCTTCCCAGATACACATTTCTGAGTTCAGTGCGTGCACGCGACTTTCAGCAAGACTAAGCCATTTTCTAATCGTTTTAAAGATTCCAAAATTTCACAGTATATAACAATCATTCTTATGTGGTATATAATCAGCCTTCGGCTCCTAGACGGATGTTTTCCTCTATTATACTCTTCTAAACTGACATGAAATTAATGGAAAAGTTCTAATTTATTTTCCATCTGCCAAGAACTCATAATCATCTTTAAGGTGAGAGAGGTTGAGAGATGTGATCATTTGGAGATTGTTGTCTGTTTCGTATTAATCCCAGTTAGGTGTCATTTTGATAGTTGACCTTGGTAGTCGTCCTATACTCTAGTTGCCGTGCTGGGATCGCAACTACATTTCAAGAACTATCGATCTATTTAGGCATTCAAATGAATGATAAGACCTAGTTAATGCTTGTTCATGTATGCGGCAGTAAACCGCGGCGTATTTATCTCTTTGTTTAAACATGTAAAATAATAAATAAATGGCAACTCCGCAAACAAAGATCCTTTTACACGCGTATTCACTGAGCTACATAAATGTGAAGCGTATTACACTAACGTCGGCATACAGAACCGCCGCCGTTTACCGCATCAAATCTGAACGAGGCTCAACAGTGTGTGGGATCCTGACGGGTACATATTAAATATATATAGAAACTGTGTAAATTAACACAATTATTGCATTGACACACCAATAAAGGAAACACTTTTTTCTGTACGAGTTGGAACTTTCAAATTGTCCTACGTTACCCCCCTTGCTTTCTTCATCACGAAACGACAAATAAACGATGTGGAAGGAGCTGACGAAGACGGTAGCTGTTATCTCAATTAGACGTGCATGAGTGGGTGTTATTAGGGAGGACTGATCAAGCTTCTTAGCATGTGATAATTATAAACCATGTGATAGTATACTAACCACCATCACTACAATGAACTGATTTATTCTATGCGTACGGATGCATATCCTAAATGCTCATAAATCTAAGGAAGTGTGATAATTACAATTGTGTTGAAATTATTAATTTTCAGATATTTATTAGGGGACTCAATTCAAATTTCGTATTTGTTACATGGATCGCAGAAAAGGGTCAGTTCGGTTCAGTTCTTTTATTTCACTAATTCATAAAAAGCAAAGACATAAAAACCTACAAAACATACCAAATTACAAAAAGCAAAAAGACAATAAATGTTAAAAACGATAACTGTTTATGAGGAGTTCAGGGATTAGCGAGAAGACAGAAGGCTTTTGAAACGATAATCTCCTTATACCATCTCTAAACCGAAGACAAAGTCTGAAAGAATATTGACTTTTATCACAGTCACCATTGGAACATTCCAATTTCGACACGTTTGTTTCTATACGGATCTTAATCATGGATCTAACTTCGTTTCAACAGATATGATCGTCTTCTAAGGCTGATAATGTTGTTAAAGGTTTTGTAAACTAGAAATCCCTTCACGGTGTCGTAAATGGAAGTTTGCAATCACGTGATGCACTTTGTTCAAAGGACACTGACCTAATGTATTCTTACGACGCCCTTGCACAATATAATTCTAACGTGTTCATACAAAAACCTTGTAGAGTCTAAACCTATCGTAGGCAATTAAATTACTTTAATCTGGACGAAATGGTATGACTAAAAGCACTTTGAACTTTTTTCTCTTGCAATACAATTGTCACAATTTAAGCAATTCGTTGCTAAGAGTATTAATGATGATAATGATAACAATATTTAATAATAAATAATATCAAAGTAATTGTAGGAGTGTGATCGGTAGCCTTTCGCGTAGAAAGCAGTCTGAGTTAAACCTGGCTTTTAACAGGTTGAATAACTGATCTATTTAACGCAATGTGTTAACATTGTTCTGTTAACATTACCGGAATTATGAACCAGAATAATTAAACTAAATCATTTTTTTTGTAGAAACTTGATGAAAACAGAGTCTGTGATTTTTCTTTCAATAAATGCATTATAATGGTGGTTTCCAGCCCACACGATTAAGTTGACATTTGTAACTCCGTATTAGGTGAAGTAATTATACGCACTTGACCAGAATTTAACTCCTTCCCAAAGTTTAATGGAATGTTTTCTAGAATGTACAGGGATAAAATCTCTGCGCCCTTCACTCTCACACTTTCACTCACCCACACCAACCCACACGCACGCGCGCCCTCACGCACACTTGCGAAAGCGCCCACACATTTTTATTTTCTCTCTCTCTCTCTCTCTCTCTCTCTTTCGCTCCCGCTCTATCTGTATCTCATCCATCCCATGCACTACACTGCACTTCGTTGAGACGTTGAACCCGATAACAAGTGATATCTCAGTAAGGTGGAGTAAGATATCTATCATTCACAGACATCTGCTATCAGACTACCCAGATAGGTTTCGCGTCCTTATTCCTATCCGTCATCAGATGGGGATCCCTATGTCTGGAGAAAATGCAGATATATTTTGAACCTGACCAAATTTGACTTCATATTGTCACGGATTTTCTTTAAAAAAAATTTCAGTTAAGATGCAGTGTGAATGGAATTCACTTGATAATCTGATGTATGTTTCTTCAGACATTAACATAATTTATTCATCTTTGTGACATTTATGAATATTCACAGCACTTGTAACAGCATCAAGAAGGGAAGAATTATGCATCAAGTGTTTAGTGCTACTCACTTGACATGGCGACATAAACTTTAACGAACCAGGATACTTATACCTTTGAAATCAGACCTTGGAAGTGGGCTTAATGTCATACAAAATTTATAAGCCCCTCTGCGACCACGAAGTTGAATTGTTTTCTATACGAAAGGCTCTGTGTAGTTGTTGAACAACACGGAAAGTTGAATAATTCAATGGGGTCAAATAATATTCATCTCTCCCGGATGTCCAAAATGTCTCGATATTTGTTTTTAAAATATTCAACGATGGGCTTTCTGCTAGATGGGATGAAAGATTATTCCATCTTGACATCACTATTTGTGGAAAACAAACAAATATATAGGTGGGAGGATTTATCTCATATATATCGTAATAAGAGATGACGAGGAGGCCAAATATATAAAGTCTCCTCCACGCCCCTAAAGAGCGCATCCAATGGATGTTTGCCATGGTAACGAGTAGACAAGGGACAGGTGTACGATGATCTCCTGATGATAATGATAAAATACCTTTGGATGGGATGTCCTGACGGATAAGACTCCGATCTGTTTACTGGCATCCACTCGATAGTGAGTGAGATTACAAGAAACCCCTTCACCTGCCCGGTCTCCTTGGTTGCTATGGTAAACATCAAAGAGATGCGATCCCTGGAAAGGCTTTTTTAAAGAGCAATAGAAGACACGATAGGGACCTCAGAGTAGATATTTGGCATTTTCTTTCTCTATGCTGGGGTAAGCCGCGAACCCCTAAAGGCATCGTCCAGATACGACGCGCCAAAATCGTGTCGGTATTTTATCATATTGTAAAGTGTAATACGTTTCGCATTTCTGTATCTTATAACACAGAGCGTCTGGACCTTTGTCGCGCGCAGTTGCCATTCATTTACATACGTACAATAACCCAAGGCGATTTTTAATGAAACCTATAACCGCGTCATATATAAAACGAACCTTTACGCATTTGTTTCATGCAATTCTTAGAACTGCTCATCTTTCCTCTTAGTATACATGCTACATTTCAAAGTACGTCATCATTACTATTTTTTTATGAAAACGATGATAAAAGCGTAACATTGAAGCCGTTTTATGTACGTCTTACTAATGAGTTAGGCAGTTCATGAACATAAATTGGAAAGAACATTAGCAGGTGACCTAAAGATTATCTTTATGCATGCTTTTCCAGATGATCGTCATGAAATATAGACATTACATTTTCATGAAAATGATGTGACAGGAATGAGGTAGTCGTGTTAATTTGTCTTCATGTTCAGTTATGTTAATATAATATTGTGGCAAATATAAAAAGGAAGGCAGCATCAAATTAAGAACTTACAGTGAAAAGCAGTATAATGATGAAGAATTGCTTCGCCAATTTCCATCACTTAAAAAAGCAATCACAATAAACAATGCAAATAAATGCATCATCCCAATGCTCTCATATCTTTAAATGAACGAACGGAGTCATTTGCATGTTTTGTTTACAAGTACTGTCAAACTTGTCTATAGCGACCGCCCAAGGGAAACACAAAAAGTGGTCTTTGTAGACAGGTTCCATTAGTACATGTTTCAATGAGAAACCTCTTTCAAAGGAAACAGAAAATGTGGTCTTTGTAGACAGGTGGTCACTAAAGCAGGTTCGACTGTATTACATTTAGTCCCATTTCTGCACAACAGGTTATGAATACAGAGTGATGGCACTATAAATTTAAAATGGTGTTACCACCGTGCCACCCCTTCTGTATGAACTCCCCCGCCGTACCCCTCTACTGGCAGACTGTAAAGTGGGGAGTCATCACATGACTTGAGGCCACCAGACTAATCCCTGATTGGAGCCCTGAGGTGCTGTAAATTGAAAAAAAAAAAAAAAAATGGAGGAAAAAGAGCTGTAGAGAGAGAGAGTCTGTATTCTACGCTCTTGACAAGGGCTTACGTTGGTCGTACACAGCAAAGTGTCGCCTCTTTTAACGGCACACGTTGAGTGGTGCTAATGCTCTAGGGCTAGCTATGTGTTCAGACAGCCAGTCAAAAAAGGTAGTACCCTGGTTTTAACCACACACATGATAAAACTTCGGCTCTCCCCCTATAAATGTGAATATAAAAATAGTACCCCACTTTCTAACTAAACAAATCATAAAACCTAGGTCATATACACACACATATATAATTGTAAACTGTTGAACAGTTAAACCTTTTGATTTCAGTAAATTAACAATTGAATTGTGTTAAAACTGTTTAATTTATTATTGGTATTTAACCGTGACGTAGGATTTTCCGAATCGAATCATTTGTTTTATGTATATATATATATATATTTATATTGATATATACATAGACAAAAGTAGTAGATCCTTTCACTAAAAAAATACTTAGGTTGGTTATGTTGGCCACTTTCTTCTCTTTTCTTTCATGATAAGATTTTTGATTCTTAGTTAGATAACTTTCAATAAAGGCTAATATCAGAGGGAAACTATGCTTTTATCTAAACCTGACATACTTTAATCCAATTGACAATACCCACTAAGGTACTTCCAATAGTACATAATACCTCGGTAATTAAATGCAGTTTATAACGAGGCGATATAAGAACATAAGAATATTTTACAAGTGATAACATCTTGATTCTTAATCCTGTACAAAATAGTCTGAACACCAAAGTTACTAACATCTAAAAAAGACAAAAAACAGGTGGTCTCATAATGAAAAGATATAAACATTACAATCACCGCTAACATTATCAGATTCTACTTCCCACAGGAAATTATTTTAAGAAGTAACATGTTTCTTAAATATAAAACATTCCTCCTTTATTACAAAATAATTATATCACATTTGATTAATCGTATTTAACACTCGAGTGAGGAACAACAAAACATGTCAACGAGGAAATGTTTTTTTAATGATATACACCTACGTATCAATTGCTAAAAATACGCTTAATCGCGTCACTCAATCGCGAAATGGGGGTTAAATCCACTGTCTGAACACATCGCTAAACATTGTGAACGGTTTGATGGTTAAGAGCACTTTCCAGTGGTAAGCAGGAGAAGAGAGGATTTTCTTATTATTGTTCAATTCGAGTTTAGATGCCAAGCCTCAAGGGCATTGACGCAGTGGCTGAATGAGGCGTAATGTTCTATCCTAAGCCTCCCCTTCTTCTTTTTTTCCTTCTTGATATCCCTACCACCATTCATACCACACCACTAAATTGGAGTGACCTGTGTACTCTTCAGCAACATTGCACTGTAAAAGGGTAAAAACTGAAGGTGTTGTTAGGTGGAATTAAATCTAAAATTTATTGATATCAGCTCGAGTTCAATCGTGCTACATTTCTGCATCGATTTTTTTTTCTTTCTTTATTTCTTCTGTTTTATTGATTTTATTTATCTAAAGAAGTCATGCAAACGAATGACATTTGGTTTTTATTTATTCATTTATCCAATAAATCTGCAACAGTTGTGTATAGATTTTGATTATTTGTACTCTGCCAAGAGACAAACAATGTCACCAGTTAATTGATGTTTGCCCATGAATACATAATGCTCGCCCCGGGCAAACGAGCTACCAGATTTATTAACCCCATTCTGTTAAAAGGGCGTAAAAGTACACTACCCTTAGACTAACATGTTAGTCCATTTTCAAACAGTTTGTACCGAGCGCAGATAATACGACACCTATTAAAAAAAAACTAAATCATACACTAGAGTATATCCATATCTACTATAGATTACTGTTAGCGGACTTTTTTTTTTCTTCGTTGGGGGGGGGGGGGGGGGTAAGGTCACCTTTTTTAGGTTAGCCGTGGGTATTTTTTTTTTATAAAAAAAAAAAAAAAAAAAAAATCAAAGGGGGGGGGGGGTTTAGGTTTTTTTAGGGGGGTTTACATACATAAAAATACCAAAGGGGGGGGGTTTGAACCCCAACCCCCCCCCCCTGCGTACGCCCCTGTATATATATATATATAAATATATATATGAATATTCATTTTACTTAAATTCTTCGCTTTTGCCGTTTTATAAGAAACTCATATCATCGAATCACCACGGTTGTATATACATATCATATAGCTTATACACACATTTATGGTATGCTGTGGTATTATATCACCATATCATTCCAATGTGATATTATTGAATTTTGGCTGGATATTAGGAGCTTATAACCACATGCACAAATAATTTCCTACAGACAAGTAAATAATTGTTTATATTCATATTAAAAAGATATTAACTGCTTTTATGTTATAGATTCATACAAAGCACAGGGTTACATACCAATTGCAAGAACTTTATCGCTTTTGAAAAAGTTAAAGGGCCAGAACTATTTACAGAGTGTTTGACAATTACTTACAGGAAAACACAAGACGAAATAAATGTTTGGCTGCACCGGTACACATACGTATATACAAACAAAGGAAGTTAAATTGATCGCTTTTTAGAACAGGATCAGAATACGTGAAATATAATTGTTGATAGTTCAGCTCCTTCACAACGCAATTGCTAGTCTATACATTCTTCCAGACGATGATTTATGTCACTAATTCCTCTCCAGATTTGCAAGTGCTGAAGGAGAAAAATTCATCCTGGCGAGCAAAGTGTCAGTCTGTCCGGATCAAAATACCAATTTTCGAGTCTGCGACCAATTGGCTATTAGTGAAACTGCCTGTTATCGTCTTAACGTCTTTCTTAGCTCACAAAACTGCATATAAACAAGGTATGGCAGCTACAGAGTTACTCATGTTCAGACGCGGAGACAATAACCTTTCTGATTTCCCATAGGTTCCCCCCAAAACATAGCCACAATATATGTTGGTCTAATCGACATGTTTGATGGATGTGCTTCGTCTTGGGTCATGACTTCACATGCTGAACGGACGGTAGGGGTGGGTGAGGCAGATGATTATAAAGAGAAAAGAGATATAGAGAGGGAGACAAAGAGAGAGAGAGGGGGGGGAGATAGAAGTTTAGATGGTAGGAGAGAAAGAGGGACAAACAAGTTATATAGTATGAGAGAGAAAGAGACAGTGTGGTAAAAGGGGAGACAGTGATATTGAAGAGTGAAGAAAACTGTATAATGAAAGATTTGGAGAGAGAAAGAGAGACATGTGAGATCTAAAGAGAAATAGAAAGAGAGAAAGAGAGAGAGAGAGAGAGGGAGAGAGGAGATGAAAGAGTTAGGGAATTACATCCCAAGTTTGTTATGACTTTTGTTCCTCCCCGGCGGGGAAATGCAATGAAATGTGCAAGCGTAACTAAATCATCAAGAACCTCAAATACATCACATGACTGACGTGCGTTTGGGAATACACAAAGCTGATGTCGAACTTCAAATGAAATACGGGGAAAATTAACCCAATCCACTGCAATCACTAAGGAATTCATCTCCGTCTAACAACAAACTGGTATCAAACTTGAGCCTTTAAACGGTTATAATGTACATACGGACGGAAAACCTGAAAACATACCGTCGGCATAGGAGATAAAGAGTATTTCGGTGCATGGAAAGGGATAAACTTGATTACATGGATATCCAAACTGCGGAATTTTACATCGATGAAATAAATAAGTGACACACTGAACTTAGGGAATGGAAAATACTGTCTCATAAATATATCTGCAAAATTACTGTAGAGGCACCCCCCCCCCCCCACGCACACACAATCTCAACAGAGAAAAGTAAACTAAGATTTAAGAGAAATTGTCAAACAAGCAAAGGTGTTAATCAGACTTTATTTTGGAATGTGAATGTTACTTTAGGAGATTGACTGAGAAGATAGAGAGAAGAGGAAGGAGAGAGAGGGGGCAGCGGGAGAGAGAGGACTGAAGAAGACTGAAAAGCAGAGGTTGAACATAAGATAAAAGTGCCCTAAGGCTCGTAATGCAGGGGCAACACCCTCTATGCCTCCTTAATAGCTCGCTTTCCAGAGCCCCGAGAGAAAGTAAGATCAACCAACATTACAGATGGTGCAGGACAAATTAGTAGGCAGCATCGTTCTAGATATAGTTCATAATCTTAAAGGTATCAACATTGCACCAAACTGATAACAATACATTAAATATGGAACTTTGGAAGCAATGAGTCGTACAATTTCTCGGAAATTAGAAGTACTGTAATATATTTTCTACCAATCTAGAACGTCGCAATTCATATGAACTTACATTAGAGCTTCCGATACTGTAACAGCTGTTATTCAAGAATTTTATACAAAATCTTCCTTTTTTTTGGGGGGGGGGGGGGGACCCAAACCCCAAAGGAATGAAATACATACCTACAGCTTCTTTGAAAGGTAAAAAGGGATTAAACATACATTTTGGGAAAATCGCACGCCCAAAATAATTGTGAAGTAATATAACGTAACAATTGTTCAAATAAAATGCAACATAGTGACTGGATGAAAGGCCATACAATGCTTGCAAACAAAATGAAGATGTGAATGTTCGAGCCCTTCAACGGAGCAGAAACATGACCACTACTTAAAATGCACTTACGCAAAGAATTTGATCATGTTACAGACCAATGGCATACTCAACGTTTCCTCGAATTATTTCATTATGTGATTCTTGTAAAATCGTTCATATCAAACTAGGAAGATGCTTTTTGGCTTGAGGAAGGGTATGATACCGACATGATTTTTAAAAAGCGGAGCTACAATACGGTACAAAAATGTGTTCGACACTGTCAAATCGAAGGAATGGTAGTGTAAGAAGGGCTAAAAGAGAAGGTCGAGTTCTGGGAAGAGGTGAAAATAAATTTGTGAGCGTTATCATTGTTATTATGCAAATGTGAAAGAACATCAGATAAACCATGTTCCCTAAAAAGCATGGCTCTTCAAGTGCCTTCACATTCTAAATGTGGCATGTAACATCGTACAAACCATGACGGATTTTTACACCACGTATTTGTGTGGTCCCCTTTCTGTGTACAGGGCTTGTAACTTTACCAAGACTTGGCCAAATTTCTTAACTTTTTGATGATTCCAGAATCTTGCAATACACACGAATACTTATATGCTGGATGATCAACCTTTTCTGATCGATTCCACGCCGTTTCTTTCACAATGCAATCGCATGACCAGAACTCAACTTCATCTTTATTAGACCTTTGATAGAATACAAGAGAACTCGTCATACACATAACCGTTTAATTTACAAAGATGGGAAAATGTTTCCCAGATTCACTCTCTGAATCTGCTTTAAAAAGGTATATTCGTTCAAGGTAACACGGTTGATTTTGTTCCAAATTTTAAGTTTTAGTGCCATGAGCAATCTACGATCTGTAGCTTAAGGTTAAAAAGGAGAAAACGTGGCATTAAGCTGCGGCACTTATCCACAAATGTCATCAAAATGCCAAAAGTTGTAGTACATTCGCAGACGTTTGGAGAAATATTTCTTCTTGGTTTCGTTATTTCAATCACTTTACAATTTTAAAACTAATTCCAAAGTGTAAAAGCAGGAGACGCGATAATCTTCTTGATATGGATCATGGATGGCGCCATTAATGAGCAGCTCTTGCAAGTTTGTGTCACTTTCCTTAATTGGAATAAATGTTAAATATATAGGGATATCAAATCACGGTTGCTCTCTATCATTAGGTCGAACGAAGAAATATTTAGGTACGGACAAAATTGGGCATGTTTTCTGCGCTGCTCTCTTGTCTGTAAAAGTCACTAGCACCCATTAACTCCGGGGTTTAAACAAAAAGGATGTTTCGCGTCAGTCTCTGGGTGTATGAGAACGAATGGTAGTTGAATAGCCAACCCTGATGTCTGAAGGGGATAGGGGGTGGGGTACTCTGGTACTTTATATCAATTAACTTCAAGTGGACAGGGTCATTTGAACACAGCAGTCGATCGTTTAAATTAACGGCTCCATTGGAAACAGGAAATAAAGTGTTGGGTTACTGACGGAGGGCGCCCCACCGCGTCCGACAGAGGAAGTTTCTGTCTAATTACTGTGTCAGTAATTCCTACTTGTCTATAAAGCTTGGGATATAAAAAAAAGGAAATACAACGTTTAAAATTGGTATATAAACTGTCGGGGGGAAAACAGACCACTGTAGGATAACTTTGATTTGACAATACTTTCAGGAATGAATTCTCTTTATTTGAAGCCGTCTCTTATACGTAAATGAACTTTGATCGAATGTTATAAAAATAACATTCCCAGTCTCCATGACCGATTAGATTTCCAGTTATTTGAATAAAAAATCAAAATGGTTTAAATAACTATATTCTTTTCAAGAATATATTTATTCAGATTCAATGAAAATCTGATTCCCCTTCTTCAGGTATGGCAAAAACAAACGGCTGAAAATGGACCTTTACTTCAAATTTGGACGAAAGAACCTAGAATTTCACCTTCGAGAGTCGTATTAAAGTCAATTTCAAAGAAGAAACCATAGAAGGAAATGGCTTAACGAATAAGATTGATATCAATTGAGTTGAAAGCTAAGAGATCAAATAGCAGATAGGAAGCAATGAGGATAACATATTTTTCTGTGTTTTTAATATTCTTATCTCACAGATCTCACATACAGTGCAATTTTCGGATGGACCCATGTCCCTATGTGGAATTAAAAATCTTAGTCCACCACATGTTGTAGACGCAATTCTTCTTTTAATAACACTTTGATATCCATCTGTACAGGCGAATCAAGATTTTATCAATTCAAAATGCAGGCTGGGAGATAAGATGAAACTTGATAAATTGGGGATTTCAAACTGCGTGACTATACAAAGACACCAACCAGTTGTCTATAAAGTCACTCCAGCTTCCATCGAAATCCTCCATTCTTTTCCGAACTGTTGATTCCCACGAACAATCCGATATAGCTGTAGGATAAGTTTTCACACTAAAATCCTTCGTGGTTACGTTCTTTGTAATAAGTAGACTACTCGGCGCCCGAACTATTCTTTCGAAAAGAATTAAGTGACATAAATCAAGACGACATATTCGCATCTCTTATTTCCATGCAGTAGGCAGATATTGTTATGAATATCCGGTAGCGCTGGAGTAGGTAATTTCAAAACAGGAGGAAAGGATAAGACGGAAGACAGCGATTGAAATGACTTGCATGTAAATAACTTCAAAATGGAAAGATCAGTACGAATGCACAAATTGATTTCACTGTCAAAATGTAGTGTTGCCTCATGAAGATGAAAAAAAGATGTAGGGCAAGACGATGAACTTGAAATAAAAAAACGGACAGACATGATGTATGATTGCTAAAAAGGTCGTTCCACAGACCATCCCTTTTTAAAGCGGGACTGCACTACTTGTAGCTACTTGCGCCCTCTATATAGCAAACAATGCCTCAGCAGTATCCGTTGGTCCCCCATGATCCCCTTTTTTTATGTTCAGTGCTGATTTGATGAAAAAAATCACCTGTTATTGGCCATGCAGGGAGGTCTAATCCCTTCCGGCCAAACTAGTGCAGACAGGCTTTAAAAGCCTTCATCTTCATGCGTTACCATATTAAAAAGAAAATATATTGTGGTTTGATTAATCACTTGACCCTCAATCCCGTCCCGACACTTAAGTCTAATTGGCAAGACAATAATCCATATTTGCCACTTAACACCAAGGTATAAGTGCTAACTTGCAATTACCGGGGTAATAATAATTGCACGGCCCTCAGAAAGAAAAGCGTTGGTGTTAATGAGGCTTCCTTGGGTAAACCAACTTATTATTATTATTATCATATCTACTATTATATTAGCATTGATGTAGAATTTTACTACAATGATGATATCAAACGGATTCCAAATCTCAACCTAAACTGTTACTAAATTCTAACCCACCAAATAAACATCCAGGATTTCGTCCGTCAAAATCTGTCCGTCAAGATTGAATCTGAATACACAGCCCAGAAATGCTGAAAATAGTCATCTTCATTTCTGCACCAAGTGCAAGTTTATTTTACCATACAGGTATGATAAGTGTGGGCATGGTTTTTGATGTGGTAAAGTTCTAGGATTGACAAACGATGACAGAGTGACCGGATGGGCCATAGCGTGGGCATTGGTCAATCAGCCTGTGACTGGACGGTTATATACCTATGAACAGATGTCCACTTCATTCCATGCTCCTATTTCTATCATCAGGGATATCGGTTTTTAATGAAATCGGGGTCATCTGACACGAGATGAGCTCCAGAAAACCCTTCTTTTAAAGGAATCCACATTCAGCACTTACGGCTTGTTCAGAAATGACGCGGTTAACCGCCGCAACAACAACAAAACCGCGACGTTTTTGTTTTCAACATGTAAAATAAATGGCAACTGCGCGCGAGAAATGATGAAAATCACCAGGGACCCGTTTCACAAAGCCTTTTTTCAATGACAAATGACTAAAATCAGTGACAAATCTGCCGATGACCAATCAGAAGCAAGGATTTCAGTAGCTTATAACAAAAACTTTTATTTGTGACTGATGACAAGTTTTGTGAACACCCCCTAGATGTAGATATTTACTTCAAGCTCCAACTGAACGTGTTGTTACAAGCATTGACCTACGCCTGCAACCATCAGTCAGTCTTCATTTGTGTTTGACAAGTCATTGAGTGATGCGGTTTAATATGACCACGTAAAGTCACATGTCTTCTCCATATATAATTGGTATTGAGACATCAAGAAGAACAGGGGATTATGGGATTGCTGTCAGTTTCAGTCTATGGGGTAATATGACTGATGTACGGTCGCCACGGTGGGATCAGCGAAATCGCAACAATGTCAGGGAATCGTCCAGGGGTAACGTCTTAGCTCGATTTGTGACGGCTCGGTGGTTTAGTAACCGGGAGCTCCCGTGGTCGAAAGTAGTGTTGTAGCCGAGTGGTTTGAGCACTTGACAGGAAATACAAATGTCGTGGGTTCGATCCCTGACACGGCACTAATATACTTTGGCATCTACCACTTCATACCCAGGATAGAAAGAAATGGGGACCCGGTAGGATGCCGAAAGCCTTTGTGGTTGTAATTGCCATAAGTATGCCCCCACAGTGATCATATGGTAGGAGTAATGTCAAGGTAGTGAAGATGGTGCACATTGTGCTTGAATGAATCCGATGTTTGGTGTAACAATAATATCTGTAAAGCACTTACAGGCGGTATTTCGATGTGAGCGATAAATACCATTCTAATTATTATTTATTATGATTGTCTCGGACACGATTGCCAAAGCTTGAAAGAAATCTACTGCAATTTTAACACCCTCTTCTACCGGCTAGAGAATTATTTTGGGATGAATATAAGACACTTTACTCACATTTAACCTCTAGATGCTCATGACTTTTGAAGTTGTAAACTGTTGTTTTCTGTAGAGGCTATGAGATTGTGTTCTCGATGATCTAGTGTACTCAAATCCATAGATCATGTGGTGGCTTATCTATAAGCCTATACTTGGTTTCTTATATCTAAGGTAAAATTTAAATCATCATCAAATTAAAAGACTGTCATAGCACCTGGTACTAGTCAAACAATATCAAAAGTGTGGCCAGTCCAATGACAGATAGTATTACTTGATTGGCATACCTTGAGTTTTTCAAATATAATCACGGGAAAAACTGATCTGACACACCATAAAATCATGCAAAAGAAAAATTTTGCTTCGTGATCCTACTGTCATCCGTCATAGCTAGACTTCTCCATCTTCATTCATATACTATTCATATTTATATAACTCGTCGCCTGGCTGGCAGAAGGGCGTCAGCTCGAATTTCAGGTCAATAATGAAACTTTATTAAAGCAGAAGGGCGTTAGCACTAAATCGCCTCAAACTTTTATAAAACTGACTTATTTCCGAGAAAAAATTTGTGGCCGTGTTCTACTACAACATTTCTATTAGTCTTTTATGTTTTAAACCAATTTTAATCCCAATTCTAAAGAGATCTCCTTTAATTTCTGTCAATGAAAAAATGTACGATGCATAAAATCATTTGAAATTTTGGCTCTAAAAATGCATTCAGATAACATGTATATGGTAATCAGGTAATGTTATTTCTTTGGAATGAAAAACAAACAAAAACTATTATTAAACGCATACAATTATAGAAACTCACACAAAACGAAAGATGGTTTAATGTCAATAAGATTTGTTTAGCAAATCAAAAACAAAAGAAGACTGACCACACGAGAGGATGCAGGAGGTGGGGGAACATAATTTGACCTTGAAATGTACTGTTTATAGAATGCTTTTAGCGCATATACATGAACAGAGAATTAGAGTGCATGCTATAATTCGAGTTGAGTTGAAGTATTCGCAGGATTGCACTCTCGATCTTTCTTCATCTCTTTACCGATGCATATCATCCAACAATGTCGAGATATTGTGACATCCTGGAAGAGTGAGGGATTATGGGATCGGTGTCACGTGGGGCACATCTTTTCTTGTCATCACATAATGTTCGACTTCTTGTCACATCAGGCAATCCTCTAAAGATGACGTTAATGTAACAGCAGTGAACGATGTATTATAACTGGCGCCAAAGGGTTAGAACTTTTCGAACCGGGGGTGTTTCACAAAGATCCTAAGTCGAACTTAACTCTAAGTTGGACTTAAACATGATGGAGAGCCATTTGTAGCCTTAAAAAAAAAAATATTCAAAAGCAAAAATTCAAGTATTGTAGACTTTTCATAAATCCCACATCAAGAACATGAAATCTTCTTTATTTTAGAAAATATATATGATTTGAATCTAAATGTTATGCCTTTTAAAATAACTTTTACAAAATATTATCAAAGACACTAACAGCTTTCCATAACTGTTAAGTCCAACTTAAAGATAAGTTCAACTTAGGATCTTTGTGAAACACCCCCTTGACTTCCTTTAACATAATTTCATTGTCAAGAAACAGTGGTCGTCGCCATATTCCAAAGACCACTTTATGCAATTTTGGAAAACCTATCCCTTTCCAAAAAGGTATTAAAACAAAAACCTTTATTTTGGTTTAAAGCTCTTTTGTTATTTCACCAAGCTACCTTATTATTATTATCATTATCATTTATTAGTGTTGTTATTATCAATGTTATTTTATTATGAGTATTATTATTATCATTATTATTATCATCATCATCATCATCATCGTCACCATCATCATTTAACATTTTCATCGATCATATTTTATACGGCATATCACATAAACCACCGATATCTTTCGTCTAATGCAATACCGGCCAGGAAAAATTGGGCTTACAATACAGATTACACAAGGTTGACTTGATCTCTACTCGAATCGTGAACAAATAATACCCCTAGCGATTTTTCTATCCCTCAACCCAAGGTCTTTTCACCTTAATAACAAAATCAAAGCTTCACAGGAAGTTAATTACAAGAAAGAAATTGCCTATCTGCAGGATAAAGATGTCTGCGCATCACATCTCCAATATGCAGTCTGGAGAATTAAAATTATAACGATGCATGGGAAAGAAAATGTAAGTTAAGTGCTCAAGGGGATTTAGTTCTGTAGAACATTGGATATACCAGCTGCTTCGCACGGTAAGCAAACAAAGTCTTCAAATAACCTTCCATTTATACGAACATGTAAGTCAAGAACATTGAGTCCTCGACGCAATCACAGTCATCCGTACAATAAATGTGCTGCAGCTCTTTGCACCCACTAGAGTCATCCATTCATGTGAAGTTCAAGATGTCTACAATAACCAAAGACCACTACAGAAGAACGTATTGATGTACCCACAGAGCTTCTTGTCAACACTTATTGCATAGCCACTGGAGGGGCTTCTTCAAGGTGGTATTATTCTGGTAAAAATGATCTCCAGACGTTCTACCGTTACTCTTTTTCTTCTTCATAGGAATAATAGCTGTATTTATATTGTGGACGGATCCATCCCTGGGGATGCTCAAGGCGCCGACAATGTAGTATTATTAACCTGGCTTCAGCCAACGCTAATGAATGAATCCCTACTAGGTACCCATTTATTAAACCTGGGTGAAGATAGGCAATTGTAGATTAATTTCTTGCCAAATGACATTATGTGCCACGGCGGCACTAGAAACCCGAACCACGTGATTCGCAGTCCGGACGCAACCAATAGACCACGACAGTGACGACACCCTCTACATTATCTCTTTTCCAGTTTACATAATGTCATTGAATGATCCCGATGGTGAAACACAATTATATCAACGAGTAAGACTAAGAATAACATAAATTGTTGTCAGGTAATACATTTTCTTTAATCAATAACGTTCTTAAGGTAGACCCTCATCGGCTAATATATGACAGTTTTGATAAATTTTAGCTAGTGATCAATCAATCTTATGTACATGTTGAAACAAATTGCCTCTTTTCAATGATTAATCAATGTTCTCTCTAATAGAAAAATTTTCTTCAATTCTTTTGATACTTGAAAGTGCAAAAAACTACAAAATACTTATCAGAAATAGGTGCAGCGACAAAAACCGAGCGATGTTATTGAGAACATAGTTTTTATCAGCCAGCATGACAACACTATATTTCTAGATTTCCTTGAAATGGCAATACTACTTCTTAAAGTAGAAGATTATCCTACACTTCGCAATTTTCTCAAAATCTCCTGTACATCGGCACTTTGCGCATCCATTTGCCTGTTTTTGGTTTAGTTTTTTGTTTGTGGTTTGTTTCCGAGAGAGTGGTCTAACGAGAGAAAATGTCGATGTTTACTTCAAAAGCAGAGGCTTACAATGTACTTAAAAGAGTAGATGACCTTTGAGATCCCCCTCCTACCGGTCGTACATCACCATAACATTAAACCAAGTTAATCAGGGCTGAAGGAAGATCTTTGGAATCATAGATGTCTTTCACTGGGCGGCAGGGATGGATATCCTAATGGTAATGGTGATAGGAGCTCCTTCCCTTCACTTATAAATGACTTCCAAGTTGTCTGCGTAATGAAAACAAATGTGTTTACAAGGCGGAGATGCGAGGTATAGTGAACCAAGATGCAGAACCGACTTGCAGACCTCACTTTTCATCCTCAAAATCATTACATATACGATGGAAGATGATGCTTTTGCCTTTCTTAAAATGACATCAGTCACCATCGAGCGAAGGCCTTGCTTTATTTTTCTCAAACCCCCCATTCATTATTCTCATAACTTTCTCGAGATACAGTTACGGTATTTTCATGTTGAAATAAGAACAAGATAGTGTCTACAGTGGCCAATTTAACAGTTTCCTGTTTTCTTCGTCGTTATATGGTTGTTAGTAATGTGTTTAATAAGTACGTCACATGTGGACATATATTTGTCAATGGTGCTAGATTACGCAATGCTAATTCGTTAGGGAAAATAATAATAATAATACAATATTTATATAGCGCAAAATAAACATAAGTTTCTCTTTGCGCTGTACAAGCATAATTATAATCACATAAAATGAATCAACACAGAGAAATATACAAATCTTATACTACTAAAATGACTAACTTAACATAGTAAATAACATAATAAAGAGATAGCTAACATGGTCAAAAACAAAGAACGTAAGTCAGGATAGTTTAAACTAATTAATTAAGGCCAAAGAGGTGCGTTTTTAGTGAAGATTTGAATGTTGCAGCAGTGGGTGCCTGTCGTATGAATTTGGGGAGATTGTTCCAAAGGTTTGGTCCAGCAACTGCAAATGATCTGCCCCCATAGAATATAGTATTGGTTTTTGGTACACAAAGTAATGCTTGATTGCTTGAACGGAGGGTTCGGGGTGGGTGGTATTGTTTGAGCAAATCAGTCAGGTATGAAGGAGAAGAACTATGTTGTGCTTTAAATGTAATTAATAAGAGTTTGAATATGATGCGCTTATCTACAGGAAGCCAGTGTAATTTCTTCAGAGTACTAGTTATACTTTGTTGGTATGGAGTGCGAGTGACCAGTCTCGCTGCAATGTTCTGTATCATCTGGATCCGGTAAATGTCAATTGCGGGAAGTCCAAACAACAAGCTGTTACAGGAGTCTAATCTACTTGTTACAAATGCATGCACCAGAGTGAGTGCACCTTGCTTCGAGAGGAAACATCTGATTTTACTTATGCACCTGATTCCTGCCATTGCTGATTTGCAAACAGTTTTTATATGTTCTTTCAAGGTGATGTGCTGGTCAAAGACAACCCCCAAATTTCTGGCACAAGGAACAGGATTAATGTGGCAGTCACCGACATATACACTAGATAGGGTAGGATCTCGACGAAACTTGGATGTGAAATGGATAACTTCAGTTTTGGAATCATTCAAAGACAATTTGTTTTTCATTGCCCAAATCTTCACATCAGTTATGCAGGCTTTCAGCTTCTCTAACGATTCTTCACGTTCACTAGGCTTGAACACGATATACATTTGCGTGTCATCCGCATAAAGCATTACATTTACACCATGAGATGTTATGATGTCTTCCATTGGCGCTGTGTACATTGTGAAGGCAAGGGGCCCGATGACGGATCCTTGTGGAACCCCATGCTTATCATGGTAGGTCTGCGAAGAGGCATTTTTTATCATAACAACATGCGTTCTGTTTTCCAGGTATGAGGAAAACCATCGAAGAGCCCTTCCCCTGATTCCAAAGTAGGATTCCATTCTTTCAAGCAGCAGATCATGGTCAATCGTATCAAATGCTGCACTAAAATCTAGCAGCACCAGTACCGCATCCTGCCGAGCATCTAGAGCCATCAGGAGGTCAGTTTGGACCCTGAGAAGCGCTGTCTCAACACTAAAGTGTTCGCGATATGCCGACTGGGCGCTAGGAAGGAGATCATGATCAGCTAGGTATTCCCTGATCTGCCTGGCGACGACCCTTTCTACCAGCTTTCCAACAAAACTGAGATTCGCTATAGGCCGATAGCTCGATACATCATCATGAGGAAGACCATCTTTCTTAAGTCTAGGTTGGACAATTGCATGTTTCATGCATGCAGGCACCTCTCCTTTCTGTAAAATACTTAAAATAATGGTATTAGGTACGTCAAAAAAAAAACGAATGAGAAACAATGACTGCCACTTCATCATAATTAAGAAACACAGAGTAAAATCGTTACTCAAGAATATTAATGTTCAACAATGTATAACAAAGAGCGTTACAATTTTGATACAAATGACCTCGCTATCACATTCCAGGGGCATCATGTGTCAATTTATAATTGTTGTTTAGACTAATTTACTGACAAGTTAGATGATAAACTTAACATAAAATAAAAAACCTTCAGTGTTAACATTTCGCAAAGGTAAACATAGAACATCATATTTTGATTTGCAAATAATCCAACATGGTTGATTACAAGAAGAAAAAAATCGGACAAACAAAATAGACGCTCTTTCCCTATCCCTGAATATCGAGTGTTATAGATAATAATAGAAAACCTTGTGAGGAAATACAAATCTAGCCGATCCTTCTTTTAAATCTATTTTCATATCTACTGTAGATGTGCCTTTGATTCCTATCATCAGCATTGTAATTATATTTTTCAACAAAATACAGTAAAGAAAATTATTAGGAAATCAACAAATGTAACACATGTTTTTCAAAAACTATTTATGGTACCAGTGGGATGTTTCACAAAGATCCTAAGTAGAACTTAACTCTGAGTTAGACTTAAACATTATGGTGAGCCATTTGTAGCCTTAAAATGATATATATTCAAAAGCAGAAAATCAAGTATTTTAAACTTTTTATAAATTCCACATCAAGAACATAACATTTCCTTGATAATAGAAAATATGAATGATTGGAATCAACATTTTATGCCTTTTAAAATAACTTTTACAAAATATTTCTCAACGATGCTAACGGCTTTCCATAAATGTAAAGTCCAACTAAGAGTTAAGTGCGACTTGGGATCTTCGTGAAACACCCCCTGGTATTAAATGATTCTTGGATAATAGGAAATCTTGATTTATCCTCTATAAACAAGAAAATATATAATGTGCATAGTATATTTTCTCGTTAAGCATGTGTGACGAAGTTCTTTTTTGATATCGGCACAGCAAGTTAATACTCTGTTGCTTTCCTCGCCTCTCTGCACACTCGCACGTTTACAACACGTGCAATTTTGCACAAAACGATATGCATCGGTTGACGGAAACATTGCTTTGCATAGTTAAATTTTCCGGTCTTGTTTAAGTTTAGATAACCCTTTTAACACTTGTATATATTTATCATACACTGGAAACAGTTCAACAAATCTAGAAAGCTACACATTGAGATGATTTGTGTGGCATATAAAGAGTAAACTACATCAACCATCACAATGAATATCTAATCCATTTTAAGTTATAGAATAAAATTACATTTAATTTATTTCATACGAATTTACTAAAGAACCCCAACTGATTATCTGGACTTTGCCAAAGACATGGATATAATTGTTTGACATGTAAAGAGTTAACTACAAGAACCGTCACAATGTACATCTACTCCATATTAAGTTATAGAATAAAGTTCCATTAATCGGCTTCGTACGAATATCTTAAAGGTAATACAAAGTTTTGGTAAGGGGTCATGAATTTGGTTCAAATGAACATATTGGAAGCATATACGATCCTACAATATTCAGTGATCGTTGTCGCGGTCGAAATCGACTCTAAAGTTATGAAATTGTAAATAATAAACAATTTATGTTGAATAGCTCCCTCCCAACGTCAAGATATTAATTAAACTATAAAACAATGTTTATTGACTAAAATTGACTGACTAGCTATTCTCGTTCGGAAATTATATACCACAACTACATACTCTGAGATTTTCATGGTCGCAGCTACCATTGTACGGCCGTAGGAGCTATTTGAAATTTATCAAAATTTACCGGGAGCACCGGTAAATCTTTATATTCAATTTTTCTCGAAAACAGAAGTGTTTTAGGGGCTAAAATTTCTGGTGTTTTTAATACATCCACAGGGGCATCCAAATATATTAAAATTGTAAAGAATCACTATCCACCCATTTTTCAAAATTTCCCAAAACTTTGTAATACCTTTAAAGAACCCCCGTCTGGTTGCCTTGGCGAAAGACATGAATATATACATGTAGGTGAAGGAGACTGTTAAAAAGAGGCAGGGTTGGCAACTCCTACGCACCTCTGGCCACATCTGGACAAGATATTCCACGTCAATATGGATTAAATCTCAGGTCTCAACGCATGATTAAATCAATCCTGAGCGAAGCATGGACAATAAAATAGTTATAAGGCAGGAAATTGGGCCTGTCTAGTAACGTTACATCTTATTTCATCACGCATGCTTGAACAATAATTGGAGCAGGACCTCTACGCTGACCAGAAAGAATTTAAACTATGTCAGCTATACACTCTTTCTCCTCCTCGTCAATGTTTTACACTCAAGTAACATACTGCGTTCTGTTTTGACCCAGAATGGCGTCAACTCTTTTACTTTAATACAGAGCTAACGCCCTTCCGGCTCTGAAGAATTTTTACGGAAAATTGAGACATGTTCTTCTAAAGGAAACTTCGGATGGTTCACAAAAATATTACTTAGTTTTATTCCCTCGGTCGTTGAACTTGATGTCTGAATGATACAATATTGACTTCAAAGGCTCCATATAAACCAATAAAACAAATATCAATACTACACATGTACTACAATTTGTAGACTTAAGATCAACAAGGGCTTCCAAAAAACACCTGCGATGTTTTGTTTTGTTTTTCTATCAAGTCACTAATGTTATTAACAAATCTTATGCCATTCCAAACACCAAGGGCTATAATTGTTATTTGGTTAACGTTTTCACACTCAGCTAAGCACTGTAAACTAATCATCCCACCTTCCTCCATGTTAACACAAGGTGAACGAAGTTAGATCATTTTATTCAAATAACTCCTTGGTTCAATTGTGCATTTTATTTTTTATCAAAATATTTTCTTGACTACTTTGATTCTCGAGAATGTAAAACAATGCCCCGGAGTGTATACGGAGTTCGACAACAGAAGAAAAGGGCGATGATTAAATAGGGCTGGTACGCCGCATTCGAAGGAAAACAAAATAAAAAACATTCAACACTCTGACGAATAATTGGTAAAAATGTCGCAATTTTTTTACTACCCAACTTATATTTTTAATTATTTAGGTTTATTGCCACATTAACTGCATATGAAAAGAATTTAAAAAGTAACGCATATGCAGGGTAACAAAACATGTACATTTTATATTCGATAGATACAATAGTACAAACGATTTTATGAAAGTCATTAAATATAAATGACGCTAACAATAATCTGCAGTATTGAGAAGGAAACCTTGGAAGCAATATGCTTGTAATTAAGGTCCCCTATGCATAATACGTTTGTTACATAATATATAAAACAAAAAACAAAACAAAAAGAGAACAAAAACGGGTGTGCGGTGCAGCCAACCAACAAGTGTTGATAATAACAATGGTCTCTAACATGATATTAGTTGATATTTTGCCAATGTTTAAGTACTTATTCTTTATTTCGATCCTAATTACACAATATATAACTCATGTTGTGTAAAAAAAATGCCCAAATTTGGTTGATACACAATTAACCTCGTGCTGGGCAAGTTTTTACCCAATAATCGACTATTTTTTTTAATAAAAAGAGGTTAAATATAAGTATTCCCCTGAACATTCAAAATTCAAGCTATACAAATTAATCGAATAGTTTGTCTCGTTGACTGACATTTACGCTAGATTTAACAGCAAGCATTTTTCTTCATTCGATGAAATTTCTGTATCTTACCCTTATTGACAGGCCACGTACAATCCATGATTTATGGAGGTTAAGATTGAATTTTGACTGTATAAGCAACCTTGATTAAGGACAATCTTTTGGGTCCATATTGATTTCTTCTTTATGTGTCTACTCGAGGCATGGAATGGGGTGTTTACACTCTACATCATTTTATTTCTACATTGTGTCATGTACCGCCTCCTTAACCCTAATAAGGCCGGGGGGGCCATTATGGCCCCCCCCCTCCACAATTTTTCTGATTGTTCAAGAACGCATATGGATGGCGCCTCGCCGCTCGCTGACTTTTTTCTTTAGAGTCTTGCGCATCTTTAAAAAAAAAAAAAAAAAAAATCGGACCTATAGTTACAAGGTCACGTGACCTTTTGTCTTTGCATGTCAGCCCGAAAATCGCTCATTTTTGTGATTTGTGTACAAAACATATGGAAATGTCATTTTTCCTAAAAATAGATCAAACATTGGTTATTGGGTCTTGTTTAAAGTTTAGGTGGTTGTTTTGGGAGTCAAAATAGTTGAATTGTAGGAAGAAATGAAAAAAAAAAAAAAACAATAACATAAATAAGTTAAAAAAACAATGAAATACATAAGAAATTATCAAAACAAGAGATAACATAAGGAATAAGCTGGCTCTTCCAATTTTTTTTTTGTCGTATTATTGTTCCAAATGGTCTAATGAATATATGTAGTGAAAAAGAATGCTTAAATATGAATAATATAGGATTTATGGGTAAAAATGTGATTTTATGACGTTATTTGCATAAATTACCATAAATATGCAAATGAGGGATTTTTTTCAAAAAATTGAAATTGTCATATTGTTCTATACACTTCACTTGACATGCGTGCAAATTTTCGCGGCGATCGGCCGTTTCACGGCCGAGATCTTAGGGGGGGGGGCCATAATGGCCCCCCCCCCCCGGCCGTAGTAAGACTTCAAATAGCCCGGCCTTATTAGGGTTAAAGAACAAGAAATCTTATAGCAACTTGAACATTCTTTAAAGGTTATTGGGTATTTGCCTCTTATTCTAAACAAAATCCTGGATTGAGCTCATGCTGCAATGATAATTATAAACCTTTAGGTCAGTCAAGAACCCCATGATTTTTACAAGCCGATCGCCTGTCTGATTATCAAGATATTCATGATTGTAAATGTTGCGTTTTCCTAACGGTTTTCATATAAACACTACAGTCTATTGTGGAAAACGAGTATGGTAAAACCGGTCACTCAACGATTTTTACTTTTTTAAGACACTTCTCGGTCATTTTGAAGCGCAATTTGTTTAGGGCCTCAATATTACACCATATCACAGACACTGATAACACGTAGGGCCGTGCATCTCAAATTTGGCATTGTTAAACAATGCCTTTAAAGAGTAGGTGTTGTAAGTGTGATTGATCATATTGCAACAATCAGTCACTCATGACGATACTTGGCAATATTGTGCTCTCTTTCTCTTTTGGTCACCTCTAAGGTTGTATGCCTCCACTAAACAGACTAATCTTGAATTTGTCATGATTTTCAGAGAACTACAGGAAAGGCGGATTCCACATGAAAATGTAAAGGCGCCTAAGAAAACAAAACGATGCGATCGAATTGATAGATACGAAATAATATTTTGTAGTCAGATCATCCATACTTGATATTAGTAAGAAAGCTCCGGGTATACTCTGATTCACGAGAGTGATTCTTTTAACCCTATTATGGGCCCCAGAAGATTTCCTTTTTCGACTCAGTCAAATCTCCGCAAATTATACAACGAAAACAGACATTAAACCTAATGGAGACAGGCAGCCCCATATTTCAGGGTTCTGTGAAGCATAATCAAGATGATCAATAAATGATGCTTCTTCATTAAGGCAAACTCACGTACACCACTCGTGTCATCGGCCAGACGGTGTCTTCGAAAAATATAATTTTGACGACCATAATGCTCTTGTACAGCTCAGGAAAGCCCCCCCCCCCCCCTCCCCCTCCCAAAGAAATCGTAAAGAATCATTGATTTTCGTTGATTTATAGCAAAATATAATTATATAAGGTGATGTGGAGTTTTTTAAAGATTTCTTTAAGCAGAATAAAAAATATAAGAGAATTAGAGACGAACTAGATAAACTCGATAGCTGGAGGTCGAGCATTTTTAACAGAGGAAAGAACTTTTATCCCCAGATGATGAGCATGAAAATGCTGAATCACCTTATATTAGTGACTCTATAGCCATCACTGCAAAACACGAATGTAGAATAAGTACTTGTTTTTTCCTATTTCGTTCTTTCTTTCTTTCTTTTCTCTGGAAGTCTGGATCTTTCGTCTATAGTCCATAACTAGAAAGATACCTTGAAATATGTATTCACCAACCCGCTAATATACAGTTACCCACTCTATTATTCATACACCTTGCAAATTTGATGTGTTTTGTTGTTGTTGTTGTTGTAACTCAAGAATGAAAGATGGACTGGTTGAATTAGGGCCTTTGTTAAATACTTCTACATACAAGCTTTAATGTCTCATTTTCAAGAACACAAATCAAGTTTTCACATGCCTAAAAGACTACAAACTATATGGGTGTGAATAATGTAGTTGTTAAATGTACCTCACAATCGCTCCTGCACTAAACTTGCACTCCAAAAACAAAAGGAAAGGTTAAATCATCATAAAAGGGACACAAGAGTGACCACTATTTCTAATTGACAGATTAACGATTTCAACATGATGGATCCAACAATATAAAGGTTGAATGTAGCGTGCTGGAAGTGTTAATCTGACATTTTGAAGGGAAACAAGTGGTCACGTACTGCTCGGCCCTATTAAAATAAGGGTGATTTAACGTTTTAGTTTCTAGGGGAGTGCGGTCTTTAAAAGGTCCCACACCGAGCCAGACAGTAAGATTTATAACCTTAATTAGAATTGCGAGTATCAAACTATACCCTGGAGACATATAATTTTCTCGACGGTATACACAAGGGATATTCCTTTCTGATAGTCGTCACGTCATCACGCATCCTTTTTTCTTCTATTATGATGCTTCTTCTTAACGTTTTTTCTCTCTTCATTTCGTGTCTATTGCATCCTCCAGTATCAAGTGCAAGGTGTTACGCTTACCACAATTATAGCTTGTGTACGCATTTGCCCTCCATGAACTTCTAATAATAGTTATACTAATTATAGTAATAATAATAATTATTATACAAGTAGTAGTAATAATAATAATACAAATAATAATAATAATATCGAAAATAATATCGCTAGTGATATTCGTTTGTCTCGCAATGTGGTCAATAAGGAATCTAAAAGATCACGACGTTTCGTATGCTACTGCAATACTTCGTCAGGTGATAAAAAGTGTTGTAAGCAAGGGTCTTTTATACTTTACGGGAGGACCGTAAAGCGGTCTAAAATTCGATCGATAATTGGAACAATAACGCCCAATGCCTATTGGTCGACGCACACGGTGATCGACCAATCACCAAGGCCGCTGGTTCGGCCGCTGGTTCGGCTGATGCACCAGGCCTATTGGCCGATGCATACGGTACTCGACCAATCAACGGGCCGCTGGCTCGGGCCGTCTGCTGAATGGAATCGACCGTTGTTGGCTGGCAGGACGGCGAGTGTCATGGCGGCGTATCGTCCGCATCCGCATCCGTTGATTGGTCGAGTACCGTATGCGTCGGCCAATAGGCCTGGTGCATCAGCCGAACCAGCGGCCGAACCAGCGGCCTTGGTGATTGGTCGATCACCGTGTGCGTCGACCAATAGGCATTGGGCGTTATTGTTCCAATTATCGATCGAATTTTAGACCGCTTTACGGTCCTCCCGTAAAGTATAAAAGACCCTTGCTTACAACACTTTTTATCACCTGACGAAGTATTGCAGTAGCATACGAAACGTCGTGATCTTTTAGATTCCTTATTGACCACATTGCGAGACAAACGAATATCACTAGCGATATTATTTTCGATACTATATCCGCAATGAGTAATATATTTAGCATTAATAATAATAATAGTTTTAAAAAAATTATAATAATAACATTAATAACACCACCATCAATGATAAAAGTAAAAAATGATAACAAATCATAAGAAGAAGACGGAGAATCTCAAACGCCATATCCATTTTGCAAAATTCCCAAGGCGCCAGTGCGGGTGTACATGAGAAATATATTCTATAACTAAATGTAATTTGCAAGATAAAGTACATGAACGATATAATTAAGAGTAAAACAGAGAACATCGGAAAAAAAGAAGTTGAAATAAATATAAATAAACATGAATGATATACATGAAATGTGTTAATATTAAATTAATCATAGGGCAGTTTTGAACAGGTGAATTTTAAGAGAAGACTTGCGTGAGTTGACAGTTGCTATTTCGTTAAGAACTTGTGCTATCTGATTTAATAGAACTGGGCCCTGTCTTACAAAGGGTTGGTATTAATCGTAACTTATTTGCGATTGATATCAATTGCAACTATGTACATAAGAGATAGGAGATTGCAAACTTGCGATTGATTAGAGGACTTGCGGTTGATTGGGATCAATCGCAACTCTTTGTAAGACAGGGCGCTGATGTCTTAAAAAATTGACAGCGACTCTTGCAATGATCATGGATAATGTATCTTACCTGTTGATGAGGTCGTTACAGAGAGAGATGGGAGTGATTTCATCAAAGAAGGCATCAAGGAAAACATGAAAAGAAAAATAAGAAAAGATACAGTTAATGGTGTTCCTCACTTCATACATTAAACCCATATAAGTGTCGACGTTTATATAAAAACAGCTTCATATAATCAATGCTAGCGTTACAGTTCCCATTTCAAAATCGGATTTAAGTATAGACTCGTAGACTTTGGTTGTGGGGTTTGATGGAGACATTAGAGATCATCCCGCGAACATTACAGCATCCGTAATAGATGATACCTCCTTTCTCTTCTCTTCGCCATCTTTTTCTCTCTCTCCATCTTTTTATTTTTCTCTCTCTCCATCTCTGTTTGTTTGTTTTTGTTTTTTTGTCTCTCGTTATTTCCATCCCTCTATCTTCGCTTATCTCTTTTTGTATCTCCCTCTCTCTCTCTCTCTCTCTCTCCTTCTCTCTCTCTCTCTCTATATATATCTTCGTCCTTCCCCATCTCTTACCAGACCTCTACTTATTACTTTGCTATACACAACCTCTTCCTCGCGCTTTCTTCATCTTGTTTTTAAGCTTTTTTGTTGGTTTTAAGAAGATAACTGTAATACAAAGGGCACAAGAACAGTCCCTTGATTCTAACTTTAGTACAGTTTGTTATCGATGATAAATGGAGCGAAACAAGAGGATGGTTTTCTCTATCCAAACACTGTTCTAACACGTCAAAGATAATAATATGTGACAAATTCCAGTAAAGGCGGTATCATTGCGTATTTCTCTTATGATAATGAACTTGAAGTAGTATGACTGTAATTATTCCGCTATACTACCCGCGCCATTAAATCAAGATCTCCAAAATGATTATCTTCATGCGGCAGAAATATTGTTTATTCTGCTTTAATGAGGTCAAACACAGGTTACCGACTGTTATCTGTAGAAAAACAAATCTCAACCCTGAGGTATAAATGAATATTATATACACGTACTATTTTCAGTCCGAGTCCGAATTATACGTGTGTTGTTCAAGGGATTGGTGATCTTTGTCTCAGATTCTTTAAAAAAAGTCCTGGATTAAGCTCATGCTGCAATCATAATTATAAACCTTTAGGTCAGTCAGGAATCCCATGACTTTTAAAAGCCGATCGCCTGTCTGATTATCAATATATTTATGATTGGAATTCAACATTTCAAAAATCGTTTTCCCAACGGATTTTATAACAGTACAGTCTACTGGGGAAAATGAGTATGGTAAAACCGGTGACGCAAAGATTTTTTACTTTTTTGAGGCACTTCATGATCATTTTGAAGCGCAATGTTGATAGGGCTTCAATATAATACCATATCAGAGACACCGATAACACGTAGGGCCATGCATTTCATATTTGTAAAACTGGAAACATTGGTAAACAATGCCTTTAATTTTGTTTAGCTTTCTCTATCTTAAAAATCATCTAAAATGAATTTTGTCACTGAATGCTACGAAATACGATAACAAATATACGTAGCCACCATGAAAACGGAAGACAGGAACGAATAAATGTCGGTTAATTATTAAAAAAGGTAGGCAAAGCTAAAATGTCAATTGCTGACGCTGACATGTCTCGGCGGAATCAATGGAGGAACATTAAATCAATATTTTCAATAGTCACACTTATAAATGTATATACAAACACTTCGTTCGCTTATTCTCCTATCCTAACAGCTCTAAGTGTGATTACATCGACTACTACCACTACATCCACACTTCCAGAATCCTTTCTATTCATCATGTGTTAATATATCGACTCATTTTTTCTGATCCAATTTTAGATTGTTGCCGCTAGCTTGAGTCCTATATCATCGCTTTGGCATCGTTCTATAGTCTCCTCTGATAAATGAGATATCTCTCTGTCTGTCTGCCCTTGTGCGGCGGTCTCAACTAATTAAAACGCTATCTCAAAACATTTCCCACATTTTCACACGCTGTCGTGATTTTTTAATTTAGGACAAGGACTTTGGATGGACGAAAAACCTTCGAAACTCTTTATACTCTCCACGCACTGCTTCTCACTCTGTAAGAAATTCAATTTTTCTGTTCTGAGAATTCGCTAATAATGATCTGGGAAATGGAGTACTGAAGTTGTTTATAATACACTTTACAAGAACGTCTCATCTCGATAGCGGCCCCTTTTATTTTATTTATTTAAGCAATTTCCATAATGCAATCCAGTTTGAAGAGTATACGAATACATGAAATTGATACAGGTGCAGTAGAGAAGAATCCAACTGTATCCCGCAAGGGATTACGAGATCAGATTTCAAAGATACATACTGAAGAGAATTCGATGGACAAAACTCACTAGAATATGATGCCTCTGTATATCAACAAAATACAGAAATCTCTTAAAACAGTGCAATACATGCAAATATTGTATTGTATAAATCACGATAAATAGTCACAATCAGTCAAAACAGACTGCTTTTCAGTTTGTATGTGCTGCGCATAGTTGTAAACAAATAAATCAACATAATTAGCATTGACAACAAATATATAATAAATATAAACAAGGTATTTTACCCACATTTGTCCGTCTCGACCCATGTGTATTAAATAACAATTTTGGTAATGCTGGAGAAAAAAATAATTACATGGCCCGTACGAAGAGCAGTATTACTATACTGATATGGCTAAGCTGGGTAAATAATGCCCCATTAGTATCATCATTTTTAATCACGGTTCATTTAAGTGTGTGTGTGTGGGTGCGTGTGTGTGTCATGTTTGTATTCAATTTGGAGGAATAAAACAAAATTACCTACAAATTATACAAAATATAAAAAAGTGTGTGTGTTTGCGTGTGTGTGTGTGTGTGTGTGGGCGTATAATGCGCGTGTGTCTGCGTGCGTGTGTGCGTGCGTGTGTGTGTGTGTGTGTGTCTATATATATATTTATACAGTATGCGTTATACTGCTTTCAATTCCTATCCGTTGAGTACAAATAGCCATCTACGGTAGATATGAAACACAAACATAAAATATAGCCGTTCGAATGAGAGTAGTATTGTTTGTCACATATTATATCTTTATTATGAGTTAGTAAAAGCAGTCATTATCTCATTGGAAAAAGTTTACCTGGTGTAAACATTCAAGCATTTTTATGATTTGGATTGTTGGTCAAATATTATTACTTTATCAGGAGTATGTAAAAACAGTCATTGTCTCATTGGAAAAAGTATTCCTGGCGCAAACATTCAAACATATTGATGATTTTGATTGTTGGTCACATATTATATCTTTATTAGGAGAATGTAAAAGCAGTCATTATCTCATTGGAAAAGTATACCTGGTGTAAATATTCAAGCATTTTGATGATTTGGATTGTTGGTCAAATATCATTACTTTATCAGGAGTATGTAAATGCAGTCATTGCCTCATTGGGGAAAGTATGCCCAGCATAAAATAAAAACATTTTGATGATTGATTTTTCAACCGTGGAAAGTCGTATAAATCAGACGGAAGTTGGCTGTATTGAACATTGAATTATTCCCAGAATTTCCTTTTTATATTTCTCGAACGATCCTTTCAATATGTTTTGATTACTAATAATGAGGGATTAGTTTATTACTCGTTGACAAATGCATCGGTGTCTGTGTGCATCAGTAATTACTTCAGAACACAATACCAGTCAGACCATAATAAAGAGTGCAGCGCAAAATAGGTTACACGATGTGTTCTAGAAACGCAGCTGCAATTGAAAATGTGTTAAGTATGTCATTATATCAACGAAGTCGAAATCCGAGGGAAAAAATAAATTCAATATACAAGGTGGTATTTTGTCCAGGGCAGCCTCATCAGTATTAATATTTCCGGCGTGCCTTGTAATTTGTATTACCCCATCATTGCTAGGTATCCATTCAATACACTTGGATCGAGATGAACGAATGAGGGTGAAACATCTTGCCTCATGATGTGAAACAAAATTATATATATATGAGCGCCGAGCAAGGGACGAACCCAGGACCTTCTTGTATGAGTGTCAAGAGACTTATCCCTTGACCACTGAACCACCCTGTTCCAGTAGCCTATGGGTTAACCAAACTATAACATTGCTCCTATAGAGATACGTACATAGATGTAAACGGAAAGAGAGCGAGAGAGACAGAGAGACAGAGAAGGCAGATATATATAGAGTGAGAGAGAGAGAGAGACTGACGGACAGAAAACAGAAACCAAAAGACAGAGAAAGTGATAGAACAGAGGACAGACAGAGAGAAATAAAGAGATAAAGATAGACAAACAGAGTATTAAGCGAAAGACAGACAAACAGAACGTGACAGAGAGATATAAAGAGACAGATAGAGAGGAGGGAGCTAACAAAATATTGAACAACGATGGGGGCATATTTACAAATCATTAACATTTCCAGTGCCAGTTAAGTCATCACACAGATGTAATCATTGTGAAAAGTCTCTAATAATAAATCTCGCTGTTCCGCGTGTTGTTCCGTTGGAACTCATCTGCCCGAGTGAGTCTTAAATTAAGGGATGCGCTCATCAAAGCACACATTTACACATCCCGACAAATAAACAAATATTTTCTTATCTTCCGAGGACGTTGCCCTTGGGATAGTTCCTCCTGACTGGCTGCCAAACGAATTAACTTGCCCTCAGGCCCAAGATCTCTTCATCACCACCACTTCTTTTGTGTCTCCTGCCGATGAGCTGTGAGCGAGCTGGCAAACTCGACTCACGGAGGAAATTACATATTTCTGGCCAGGTCGTCGGGTGTTATTCAATCGTTTTGGTTGTTAATGCAAGCAACACACATCCAGTATTTCGTCTACAGTGTCTAGAATTAATCACACTAGGAGTAGTTTGATTATCAATGTCAGGGTGGGCGGGAACACGAGGTGCGGGAAATGGAATTGATTTTGTGGATTTCACCTTGTAATTTAATTCTATATCAAAAGAAGAAGTTTCCAAAGGAAAAAAGAGTGTCAACCTATTTAAGAATACTGCGCTAATACTGAATACATAGGGTTTTTTAAACAAAAAAGGGGAAGTTTCGGGGGAAAAATGTCAACCTAGTTAAGAATACTGCACTTATACTGAACACATAGTTCTGTCAATTAACCTTTGAATGAGCTGAAACATAACTTAGTTAAAGAAATACCATATCTGTCAAATAACGTTTTCGTCTGGCTTTAGATATGTTTGATAATGTGATTTGTAAATCCGTCCTCAAAATTCAGGTTTGCTCTTTCTCGGTGTTATTACATGACCTTAAGGCACAGGAAATCAATTTCCTCTTCTTTTCAGGTGAATAACTTCAATAACTGTCTCTTTGCCTATAGCATTTTTCTCTCTCAATGTTATACCCCGATTCTACAGTCCCTCCCTCTATCTTCCTCTCCACCTCTCTTTACATCTATAATGAAGTTTTCATATCTCTCAAATGTCACAACCTCTATAATGTTTGTTTACTTGACATATACATTGACTAAGGCTTCTTTTTAAAGGGATTGACTCGGTAAATCACTTTAATGGCCAATTTTTTCATACTTAAAACTTTCTGTCACCGCAAAATTAGTATTCTCTTTTCTTTTCTCTTCTCTCTCTCTCTCTGTCTCTGTTTCCTTACATCTTACAAATGAAAGTAAGATAGACATCAAACAAATGTCACAAAGGTTCACAAAAAACATTCAGAAAAGGTCCACTCTCGCGTTGTTGAAGAGAGGAAAGAGACAGCCTGTAAGACCAACAATAATAATAATCACCTTAAGAACATCTTAAGATTGACAGCATGATGGCGTATCAAATATTGCCTTAAGATTTTATAATTTCTATGATTCATTGTTCTTATGCTTGAAAGTAAAAATTTGTGAGCCTTTTTTCTTTTTCTAAAGTCTCTCAGTCTGTTGGGGAAATTTGTCAATATCACTTCTTGAAATAGTGGCTCGAAATCACACGTGAGATTAATAGTATTATAGAATTACAAATTGCCTAGGGTATACCGAAATGAATGATGAGCTTACTGCATATATAGGAGTAAGAGAGAGAGAAGGGGAGAGAGAGAGAGTGAGAGAGAGAGGAGAGGGAGAGAGAGAGAAGGAGATATAGGGACGAAAGAGATAGAAAATAATATACATAGACATGCATGACAAAGGGTTTTCATTAAAATATTATCAAAATGTCCGATTTCAACCTCAGAATAAGTTACTATTTAAAGAAATTATTAGCCATGATGGTCTTTTAATTTTTTTTTTTAATTTTTTGTCTTTTAAAAATAACTTGAGCAAAATATTTTCATAGGTGCTAACGGCTTTCTATAATTGTTAAGTCAAACTTAGGATCTTTGTGAAACAACCCCTTGGTCCTGTAATGTTATTGTAAACAAAACTGGAGGTGATAGGGAAAGGTGGATTATGTAGTTCATATGATTTTTCTGTATAGTGTGGGGTTTAAGATTCCCTAAAATGAGAAAAACTTGACTCGACTCGGTCTTGCTGGAAGTCATAATGTACTGCACACGGAAATTAGTGTATGGGACTATACAGACAATGTGGCGTGAAAGTTGGGTTCAAAACTTTTAGAGTTTTCTCGTCATATTTCGAATATGTGGGCAATTGAAGATCAATGCTGGTCAGATAACATATCTTTTACGATACCAAGATAACATAAAAGGAATGAGAACTCTCACACATTATCTTTTGTGACTTCTTTCCCAGAAGTCAACGTTTTCTTTAAAGCAAGGACTCCTCGCACACATTGACAGCGATTGTCGTCAAACGATAAGCAGATAAGACATACCTCTGCCCCGGCCCCCCCACTCAGTGTTATTTAGGGTACGCGTATGCTTGTACCCTCTTTTTGAAAAGACCCCCTATCTGAGTACTGCCAACATTTCCGAACCCCCCTTTCGCGGGCTTTTCACGGGCTTTTCCTGCCTTGGAGACCCCCCTAAATCCGGAACACTGCTCAATGTACCCCCTATCTCAGGACATGCAGACACCCCCCCCCCCCCCCCCCCCACTCATCTCAGATAAGCTGTCATTACTGGTTGGCACTTCTTCAAGTTCTTCTTCTTGATAATTTTGAAGCACAATTTTTTTTTAGGGCTTTTATATTACACCATATCACAGACACTGATAACATGTAGGGCCTCGCATCTCAGATTTAACATTGTTAAACGATCCCTTTAATACACAGCCAGGATAGTATTAGTAATGCAGCTGTGTGTGAACTAGGGTAGCCTACACTACAGTACAAAACTGTCTAGATCCAAGTCCCACATATTCATTTTCATGGGTGTAGGAAAATGAGTTTGAAAGTGTTACTATTGCGATCAAGCTATAGGGCAAACTACTCACCTGAATGTGCCACCCTGTGAGCCACAGGTAGACAGCCACAATATCCACAACTAGGAGACTGGGTCCTGCTCAAAGACGTCGCAATCATGACAAGTTTGGCACGCCTCATACCCCATCTTGATGCCCCGGCTTGATGCCGAGCCTAGCCCGATTTGCATGCTGAGCGCTAGCGTGCAGCTAGCGGATGCGCCGTACAGACTATACGTTCTGTTGTTATCTCTCTCTTTCTCTCTCTCACACAGATTTTGAGAAGTTCGTACTGCCGCCGTACTGGGACGGGAGTGCATGGGACTCAATGTTTTTAATTTTCATAATGAAATAATCCTGAATGAGCTTTCAAAACTAGCAGGAATTTCTGAAATCTGATCGCGGGATTTCATCAATTTTTCTATGTTCAACTTCAAGATATTTTATAACCCCCTTTTTTAATTACAAAGAGATGAGAGAAAAACACCCCCTTTTTAAAGAAATCTCCGGGTGAAAGTCAAATACACCCCCTTTTTTTACATTTCTCGGGCCGGACTTTGTGGCACGAAAAGTACCCCTTTACCGGACATTTTGGCAACACGCATGCGGTCATTTCGAAACCTGAGTGGGGGGGGGCCGGGACCTCTGCTAACATTTAACATCTGGCGTCGGCATAACTACTAATCATAAAATAGCATGACAAATCAAAGAAATCTATAGAATTTGCTTGTCCTAAGTTACATCTTGTGTTTCATTCTCAATCAAATCATCACGCGGACTTCATTACACCAGCAACACCATACATTCTGTCCCTTTTCTTTACAATTTCGCTCGCAAGATGATGTTACTGAAAAATGATTCCATACGCGGACAATAATTGTTGCAATCGCATGCACGTACGCATTTGCAGTTGGTGCAACTGACGCATCACTGCAGTATTTTATACAATACCCAGGCGCGCCAAATTTCTTATTCACCCTACCCTTGAAAATGAGTGTCACGGGTCAGTTGATTTCCCCAAACTCAGACAGTTACCTACTACGGTTACCAATTAGTCTTCATGTGGGAATCCATTGTACCACGGTTTATCAGAGTGCTCATCGGGTATCAGGCCCTAGGTCTTCGCCAGGCGTATGGCATGTACACTCCAGACTGAAAGGGTAAATCGATACGAGGTTTTCTCCTGAATATACAAAAGCAAAGATTCCATGGCGGAGTTCATGCATTCGGTATTGCTTCCCCCAATTTTTTGTGTTACAAGATAATGATTATGCACGATGCTCGAGAGAAGGAAAGAGAGATTGTGAGAGAATGGCCGACGCGACTTAGGAAGACGTAAGGTGTATGTATATTCACAATGCCGTGACACTTTGCACGAACTTTGTTTTCAGTTGACTTTGTCTTTATTGATACAATTCTGATGTATATACATGTATTTCAACCATCACTTTCACTCAAGTTGGTGTTAACTTATTTGTGAGTGAGACCTGTAACAAGGGACGAAGTGATGTTGAGTGAATTATGCCATGATAATGTTGAGTTTGAGGAACAACTGTGGTGTTGTAATCAAATATTTATCTCTAAGCAATTAGTTTTCATGCCATAGGCATGTTAGGGGGTAGCTGATCAAACCCTAAGGGTTAATCTTATAACAATATCCTTCTTGTTTTCATCTCATTATCGCTCTGTCACGACATCGTCTTCTCTCTCGCCTCAGTTTTTTCTTCAAAATAATAACGATTGTTAAAACTCCTTCTCTCATTCCGCATTTCAATTAAGAGTCATAACGAATAATTCATACAGCGTATAAAGCTGGTCCATACGGTAGATATACGAATTCTTAATCCTAGGTAGATCTGGACTTAATTTGGCCAACCATCATATCTCGCTTCCGCCCCTTCCTCTCTTTCTCTCTTTCTCTCTCTCTCTCCCACACATACAAACACACCCGCAGACATACAGGCACACATATTTGCTCACCCGTTACATTTAGGCCTACTAAAGAAGGCCATGGTTGACAAAATCGAAGAAAAAATAAAGTATTTCGTAAAATTTGAACAGCATCCTTTTGGTAATCAATGTAAAGTTGAGTTTAGTATCTAAAGTACATTATATTGAATTTCGTTGTTCAACTACACGAATAACGTTCGTTTTTGTGAATCAAATCTTGTTTTAATGCGTATACGGCGCATGTGATTTTCCTAAGCGCGTTATCGATTAGGAAGATGTTTTAAGAAGAAATCGTACGTCAGTCAATTGCGATGAAAACCGGACAAGGTTTCTTTACATCTCGTCACGTGATACTGGTAGGTGGAATCCATATCTGATCGATAATTCCACGACCTAAATTCATGACACTGAGTTTGTGTTTGTGCAAGGTATCGTTCATCTCTTGATAGGATATAAAGACACCAATGATTGGGAGATCGAGTGTGGGATAGAGGGAGGGAGAGAGAGAGGGGGAAAGGGGGAGGGGAGAAGGGGGTACAGTGACGTGAAATCTACAATATCCGAGACGTCCATACACTATGTCATTACCCTAGTCAAAATAAAACTAGTCGAAAAATATTGGAGAAAAACAGCCCATACAATATGTTTGTTGATTATTTTCAACCCTGAATATATTATTCATGCTTCTTTTGTTCAAAATCCTTAGCTGAAAAATATGTATTTTTTACTATTTTCTTCTTTAAAACAAAAACGAAGTAGAAGAAAAGTACCATACAAATATAGAGAAAATAACAAAAATATATATTTTCACATGTGAAAAACGTCTAGGGTAATGACGTTAATCACATGCTTCATACTAAACTAAATTTTCGTAATCTCTCTAATCTCTGGAAAGGACTCTCGATGTTTTTTTTTTTGCACCGTGCCTACTCCTCCTGGGCCGATGGAAACGACTGAAGATAAAGTACCATGTCGTAAGACATACACTCCGGAGTGGGATTCAAACCCTCAGATCTCGAGTCAGTTTAATGACCACGACGTTCCCGCCGACGATTTCACTGAAACTTCGCTATGTGCAGTCCTGTCGGCCTATTTTTTAGTGCGGTAGGATCTCAAAGTTGTATGTCACACACTCAAGCATTTGTATTGATCATATATAAGAAATCACCAACAGAATAATGCAGTGCTTGACAGGTTATCGTATGTGTGGGGAAGCGGACCGACCGACCGAGGACATGTCTAACTTTGAAATACTGAAATTATGCATTCTAGATATTCATACAGCCGAATTATTGAATATATACAAAATGGGGTAGGTAGAAAAGGGGGGAAGAGAATTGTGTAAAATGGAAGAGTATTTTGCACGGGATGCAATACTGTCCAGTGTCCACATTATGTCAACAAATCTGACATCTGACTGCCGTAACCAGAACATGACTAAAGTTGAGTGCATCCGCAGTTTAGAAGAGAAGAGTCCCCACGTATCTGAAGGTTAGGTTCCGGGCAGAGCCATGTTGTCTCTGGTTCTATAGGTGGGGACGTGTTACATAGAATATCTGGTTGAATCTACTGCTACCTGAGGGGTTTATGTAGGTCACGTAGAGCGATACAAAGAAGGTGGAACCTAAAGCATGGAGGAAGGAAAATCGATGTGAAGGGAACTCGATCTGAGTTTTGCTTCTTTATATCAGACATGAGTTCTATGTTTGCTTCTTCTTGTCAAGGAGCAGGGATCCATGTTGAGAGGAAATACCACCACTTTGCTCTTGTCTTGTACGTGATACCCATAAAGCTAGTGAATTCAATACATCAAGTGTCACCAGACAAGGTTTGGTCTTACACCCAGGAAGGCCAGGATTGTGTCGGGTTTCTGAGGGTAGTGGAATCTGACAAACCTTAAATACACCGCCACCGAAAATGCACATAACCCCTCCCCATGATGGTACCGGTCCTTTCAATTTACGATCCCTCAAGCCACTCTGAAGATTCGAAAACTTTGTTGGGGGCTCATCAGAGATGCTCTAATTGTCACCCCATCCTGCTTCCACAGTCCCGGATCCGCCCAGACCGAGTGCACGTCAGTTATTGATGATTTAAAAAAAAAAAATCTTATTCTACCATTCATGTCATTGGGGACGATGGTTCGGTCCTTTTGAGATTACTATAAGTGCAATGAAACAGGGTCTATAAAACGATAACGGGCGAACCCGAAATTCGGAACTATTTTCACTTCACGCTTGCCCGACTTTATGGCCCGAATTCACAAAGGAGGTTTGAGCTCAAACCTTGGTTTTCGTACGTCATATGACGCGTTTTACGCGTATTTTACAAACCTGGTTTGTAAAGAATAAAAGGAGGTTTGGCGAAACAAAAGGAGGTTTGAGCTCAAACCTTGGTCTGAGCTCAAACCTTGCTTTGTGAATTCGGGCCAAAGTCTTTACGCTCGCACTATCTATTCTACATTCCTTTCGTTAATTTATTCATTTATTCGTTTTCCACATAACAGATAAAAAACATGCAAATTACAATACTTTCACCATTCTGCGCAGAAAATAATAGCCATCTCAAATTATTGAACGAAACAATTTTCAAACTCAGAATTTGATCTCTAACGCGCAAAGCTTTCAAATCACCTTTTAGATTTAAATGTCCGCGGAGTGAGGTACGTGTTCATTTAAAATAAATATTTCACTCCTATGTAAAGCTTTGAAGGAAGATGGAGGATTTGGAACACACACTCTCTAAGATCATGTTTATGAATGACTGCCTGTCTCTATTTTTGTTTTGACAATCTGCTCACCGAACCACGATGTCTGCATACCGATGTTGTTTTTACCGATTTCATGAGATGTCAAGCATGAGTAAGAGTACATATCTATTTAACCTTAGGAGTGCATCGCGTCTTCGGATGATGCCTCCAGGGAGATGTAAGAGCTGTGAATTAAGAGTGGTAGGAGGAGGAGGATGATCACTGATGCATGACCTGTGCTTGAACTGAAGTTGCCACCACACCCTTGATAATTAACCAGTGTGTGTGTGTGTGTGTGTGAGTCTGCAGACACAGACTCAAATTTAATACTTCAACGCAAATCCATAAAGTCTTGAGAAGAGCATAGCTCTGCTAGTCTCCGGCTTTGTCAGGGGCAGCTACAGTACGTAGTCTATTAGGTGCAGTAGACCTTGCAGTCGGCATAGTCTCATACTGCAAACACTTTGTTACGAATCATGACTGACATGGGTTTATGCATGCAGACTATGTGCCTCGTTAGGCAGGGGGTTTCAGCTGCCATCTCACCACTGTGCTTATTTGATCTTGTATCGTCCGGTGTATGTTGACTGAAACCTTTAAAAAGTGCATCTCAATTTTCCTCACATATTAGGACAGGATAATAATGAATGGCAGAGAGTATCTCTTTGGAATGATAGAGCGATATACGATAGAGGGAGAGAATGAAAGACACCGAGGGAACTAGGAAATAACAAAATACACAACACATACTCCAGTTTGTTCGCATTTTCAAACGACCCCCCCCCCCCCTCAAACACACAAAATAAAACTTAAAACGTTGATGACAAAGAGAAAAGGAGAGTGAGAGGTGAGAAGCCTAAAGAAGAGGATGAGAGTTAAACGGGGTAGAGATAGAAAGAGATAAAAGACGTTCTAATTAGGTGTAGTAAGTTACTTACGACTTAACGAATATTTAAGAAATTTTCTACTCGTGGGTGTGTGTGTGGGTGTGTGTGTGTATGGGTGCGCACGCATATGTCTGAAAGTTCCTTTCTTTAAAACAAAATTATTTGTTGGTCATAACAGCGCTAAAGGTACATAGAGTATAATATAATGTCATTTTTATTGATTGGACATTTTTTTGATCAAATATTACTGTATTTGTTACGTCAAGGTCACAAGTATATCCGCATATCGAAATCTCATTTAGGCTATATATAGCCCTCCTCTATCATTACCTTTGCACGCTCAATATGAATTACCGAAATGGAAATGTATACTCATGTACATGTAAATGAATATAGCGCATGTCGCAACTAGTCATCCATTTTATTTGTATGCATCGGTAAGACAATAAACGGATAACTGTTCATGCCTCTAATCACACTTTCAAAGACTTGCCTTTAACCTTTGAAGTGTGGAAAACAAATAACAGGGTTTAGACCGGCTTCATTTCAAGTTGGAAAGTAATAATCGAAAGACGCTTCTTCAAAGCTGTGCAACACGCCCTTTGGCTAGTTCTTTTATTATTAATCGAGAAGAAGGAGAAAACATCTTAAAGCCCCCCCCCCCCCCCCGTCACCCCTCCTCCTCTATCTCTCCCTTAGTAACTGTATACAATACAAAAGGAGTCTAACCTTTTAAATGAGTACCATTTCGATGTATATCAAGGCGACAAAGTTCGGTGATTGAGAGAAAAAACGTAACTCGACAACATCTTGTCAGCAGTGTGGGTCTACATTAGCGGATCTATTTATTCTACCAATCACATGGATATAAAATTTGATTCACTTGTTGACATGTAATTGTAATCAGAAACAAATGAATTCGTAAACAAAACATATGCTTTAAATCCGACAGTAAAGTAGCACAAAATAAGCATTAATTTTGGACTACATCTATTCCTTTGTCAACTAACTATAAAATACAAATAAGATACATAATTTTGTATCTATATCTATACTGAGGAGCAAGTCAGATGAAAAGTGTGATTGTAGAATCTGGGGAAATCTTTATGAAAATGAGATGAAAAGGAGTATAATATTTTAACTGTAATAAAATAAACGCGAAATCAATAAGTAAATATATCCACGGTGTTGCGTGTCTGTACATAGAATTATGATGACTGAGGTTCAGTACAGACTGAGGTGCAGTACAGACGGACGGACTGACGACAAACTCCTTTTCCACCTAAAATAATACTTATGTCAGCAAGAAACAGCTGTCTTATCAAAACACCCATGCATACTACAAAAGTGTTTGATACCCGCTCGCATTATGTATACAGTAACACAAAAGTCAACATAGACGTCTCTCTTTTTAAACCGCCCAAATATTATTACATGAGCAAAAAGTAAATATGGACAATACTACATCAATGTACTCATATTTACAAATGAAGATGAAAATATTTACACGTAAATCTAGCTACTATGACTACTTATAGTGAAGTAGGTTAAATCAATTGATAGAGACGTATACAGGATTGCTTTAGAAATGAATTGGACACAATGCACCTGTCCACTATCTGTGATTCGTTGAATTCTTCGGATATCTGTAAATTAAGTCATTCAAAGAGCTTCCTAGTGCAACGACCTAGCTAGTCTACATCTTCTAGACCTATTATTAACCTACACAGCAGTGTGTAAACGTTTGATACCAAACATACAACGAACCCCCGTGTTAGATTTAAGATATTATTACAAAAAATATACATTATTATATTCCCAATATCCTTTGACGGAAAAGAACTTAAGTTTAGATTTTATTTAAAGAAACGTAGTCACAAAAAGGGAGGATCTAAACAAGACAGCTTATACTAGCAATGAGTTCGTTCATATCTAACTCTGATCGGTGAATGTGTCGAGTATAGTACGCGTTCAGCTTCTTCTCGTTGATGTGAAGAGGTCGTGGTCTAGCGGTTCATTCATTTGACTCTAAATCCAAGGGTTGGGGGTTGGGGGTTGGGGGGGGGGTTGGGGGGGGGGGGGGGTGGGGGGGGGGGGGGGGGTTGGGGGGGGGGGGGGGGGGGTGGGGGGGGGGTTCGATTCCCAGCCCGACACTGTCTTTGACAGGATACATTTGCCACTCTCCATCCAGTTGTAAATGGGTACCTGGCATTTGGTTGGGTTATGATAATTGTAGAGCCCTCAGAAAGAGAAGCAATGATGCCGATGAGTGATGAGGCTTCCCTTGGTATTATAAGTATTGTTATTATCATTATTGCTATTATCATTACTATTACCGTTATTATTATTATTTCATTATCGTTATTATTATGAATACTATTATTATTATAACAGTTTTTCATGTTCTTCATAATGGATGATTATTATCCATTCGGTTTAAATAGCAAATCTATTTGGGTTGAGAGTTCCGATATTCAAATATTGTGTACGTTCATACTCTGCCTTTGCCCCCAAACTAAATGTTCTTTCCTCACTTTTATGTTAAGTATTGAACAATGCCATGTAAAGACTACAGTCTTGCTCCATCTCGAAGTATTCTCAGTTATTTCACGTCTCCACTCGTAGGAGTTTATATCTTATATTCATCCCATATGTTCAATGTCCCAGTTATTTCAATTCAAACATTATACCTTGGTTGCTCTAAATTACATCAAGTTAGATGGGAGTAAGACACTTGGTATCCACAACCCTAGACAGAATTATAATCTGTTAAAACATTCCATTCGTGCACTGCTCCTCTTCTGAAAATCGATGGAGTTAAAAGAAAGGACTGACTTCATATTCGGCTCCAAGGTATTTTCTTAAAGGACACTGCAGGGATTTGTACGGTAAAAATCTCAAAATTTGTGAAGGGACCAAAAATATTGTAAATAATCATAGTTGAATACTTTCCTGAAATTACGGTGGCAACATATTCATTATAATAAAACAATTAGAGTCATTTTTCTTTTCAAATTTGAAGTTTGCAACAGGCAAAATTTTATTCACCCCATTTGTTGTGGAAAAAAGAGGGCTTCATTTTTCACTCATATAGAGAAAGTCACCGAGTCTTTTGATCTTAAACTTTGCACATGCTTTCATAAATTCATCTTGATGCCATGGATAAATTTGTTAGATAAGTTTAGAGGATTGGCAAATCACCTTCCTCTCTCTTTAACGAATTATTTCTAGCAAGGATCAAAGAAACTGTCCTTGGGTGGTGTGTTGATTACGTACTTGCGTGCTTACCCGTCAGCTAAAAATTTGCTTTTTAAGGGGAAGTGGTTACACATGCATTTTATCCTGTATCAATATGCCGCACTAGCTTCGAGTACTACCATTCCTTCTCTTCCTCCTCCTTCTTTACTTTTACTACTACTATTTACTACCATACTTCTACTACTACTACTACGACTACTACTTCTACTACTACTACTACTACTACCACCACCACCACCACCACCACCACCACTACAACTAATATAATCGTACTACTATTTACAGAGTAGTTCTATTAATAATACTCATATTCCTTCTACCCCCCCCCCCCTCCTGCCCATCGTACTCCTCCATCGCTCCTCTTTGTCCTCCTCTCCCTCCTTATCTACCTCCTCCTCCCCTCCCCTCCCCTACCCTTAATCCTCCCCTCCCACTTCCTTCTCCTCCCTACTACTACTTCTACTACTACTCCATCTTCTATACTCCTCCCACTAAATGCTACTCATTCAACTCCATTCATCACACCACTTCTACCCGCAAATATTTACTACAATCACAATGGTTCCAATTTTATAATACTTTCCACTGAACATGATATTCTTTCTACAATATAATGTGTCCTTAGAAACCCATCTGTTCATTTCGTCTCGGTTTCACTTCCTTTCATAATTGACAGGCGTTCCCATGTCGCTTGCTGCTTCGCTACAAAAACAATTGAATTATTCATGTCATGTGCTGGCAGTCAAATGAAAATGTAGGTATGCGCTTCAATCCACCGACCGACCATGCTAGGTTAACTTACCAAGTACTGCACGTATGATGTCGCATATGACGTTTAGATTTCAAGCACTATTACCGTGCCCAAAATGGAGAAGCTCGCGTGCGTATTTTACACAAACGGAAAACGCAAAATATGTTGGAGTGACTCGAAGTAAATCTAAATAAGGCGTTATATCTTCGTTTCCTCTTCAACTTGTATCGTAAAGAGCGTTGAAATGATTATGAGTGGGGGTAAAAGCTTTTATCCTAATTCAGGAGAGATTAATATACTAATTTTACATATCCTTTCTGATCTCTGCGCTGCAATATAATCCCTTCTTCGTAAGTGGTGTTCATATGGCCACCGTTTGTAAACAATATCTGTGTCAGGTAAAGAATTATTTATGATTGACAAAATAACAAAATGCAAAGTGCTTCCAAAGTTTACCCTGGGGCCCAGGCGTAAACAAATAAGTATTTAAGTAATATCCTTTTTCTACTCCCTCTCCACATATTAATATTTTGTTTATATCACTAATTGTTACAGGTCTTTATTTTGTTTTCATTATTCACATCTGTCTTTCTCTCTCTCTCTCTCACACACACACACACACACTATCTCGTTCTCGCATTCTCTCTCATTCTCACTCTCTCCCTCTCTCTCTATTTCTCTCTCTTTCTCCCCCTCTGTCTGTCCAGCCAATGTGACGTTTTATTCATTTTCAATGTTACCTTTTCCAATCATGTTATTTCTTTTTTAATAAAAGTATGGAGTTACTGCGTTCAGGAGAGACGTCAAGAGTTAGAAGGCGGATCTTCCACACTAATCTTACCGTCAAATAATTCAGAAGAATTCGAGAATGTGAACTACACTGTAAAAAAATAATAGTCGAAATAACTCAATAAAATTGAGGAAAAGAATTGCCTTATTTTTATTAAGTAAATATTACCTACGGCATCTTAAGTAGAATTTACTTATTTTGCTGAATACATTTTTACTCAGTTAAATCGAGTTACATTAACGTAAATAATTTAAGTATTGTATTAAATCATTTTAGATAATTAAAAAAAAGCTATGATAGGATTACATATTGCACGATTTGGTACCATCTAATCTAACAAGTAACATCCACTAATCATTCACTACTTCTATTTAAGATTAATCACTAATCACTAACACTACTTCTATTTAAGATTTACATACGCTTCAATTCGACACATATTGAAAGGCTCCAAATTTTATATATACTTGATCGTAGCATCTTAAAAGGAAAATTGGTTGACAATTTCCTGAAATATCAAGTTTTGATTTGTTTTGAACTGGGTAACAATTAAAAATTGTCTTGTCTTTGCTTAGCCATGTTAAATGAATTATTAAATGTTTTAAAGTCCTTAAATTTGTATTCAACCACAAAAAAGAATTGTTTTATTTAAAAAAGAGTTTAATTTGGTCTTAATGAATATTCATAAATTATGTAAATATTTCTATTTCGCACTGCATCGGTCCTTACTTTAAAAAGATAAGAATAATCAACATAAATTGTTTGAGTAATACGTATAATTTCTGATTTTGAGTTAAAATTACTAAATTAATACAAGCTGAAATTACTTAAAGTTTTTATGTATTTGATTTTACTTAAATATTCCACGTATGTTCTACTAAATTGAAAGTTTGAGTTAGCAAGACATAAATTTAGTGCGTAAGTGGCAAAACTAATGTTTTCAAGTAAATTCTACATGGAAAAAATACATAAAAATTACCAACGAACAAATTATTTTTTACAGTGTAGGCTCAACAGCTAACTCGTGTCTTTACGTGTATCAAGTACCTGTCGTTACGTTGTAAACAAAATCGTGTCAGTTAAATTTCTCATCACTGACTCTGATAGCACCTCTCGCCTGACAAGGTACATATCTAGTTCAGATTCGGCTCCATTAAAAAGAAAAGCCGAAGTCACAACTCTGCAGACGATAAACACGATTACGTTTTATGAAAAACGGTCGACCGCCCATTCTTTGAAGATGGTCGGTGCTAGGGAGGGACACGCTTTAGAAGCAGGGGCTTCAGGAGAAGGGAGTGTGGGATGTGACACCCCATATTTGATTCTACGCAAATCTTGATTTAAAAAAATATATATTAAGAGACTTAGGCAAAAGAAATGGAACCGTGTCACTGTATTAAGTTTAGAAACCTATTTCATACGTGAGATAATCATGAGCGAAGCACCTATAACGATCAACTAGAAAATAAATTCTATTTCGAGAGCTTCTACCGCCAATCCACGTCAAATAGATAGAAGGTTTAGGAACTATGGTATGTAAGTTCTCTAACAAGGCAAATTGAAATGTTGCTGATTTATTAACAACACTATAAATGTGAAGTTGGAAAATACGTGTAATTGAGATGATGTAATTATACTACAAATAAACTAGGTCTAAGTCATCGAGTAATAAAAATGCGATATAGAAAGTAATGGCGTATGAAAAGCGAGGTGGGGTGTCGCACGAAAACGAAGAGTGATTGAAACGCGGCCGTGTACGCTTGTAAAAAATAACATGATCGGAGAAAGTAACATTAAACATGAATAAAACATTAAATTGGCTAGACAGTGTGTAAATTGGAAAATAACAGACCATTAACAAAGTGGTTGGAACTGGGTTAAGTGTCCAAACTAAACTACCCTAAACATTGAAAACATGGCGAGGTAGCCATTCTGGATTGTGCTAAAATGACGACAAATGTTTTTGTTTAATGAATAAAGAGTAGGTCGCTATAAGTGGTGGAATTTAATGGATGACGTGATAAATCGGGGACATACACATCGCTTCAAACCTACTTTCAAGGAAACAGACATTGACAAATTTACAGTTTTAGCAAAGTATGAAGAAATGACATTACAATGAAAAACAGCATAACGATACATATGTCATCATAAGTGATAAGTAATGGAGAAATTAGATGTGACATGAACACGTTAGGTATTTCAAATATGTAAGACTTTCTGTTAACCTCTCCTATAGCGTTTTATTTGCGACACAAAGAACCCCCCTGTGCCACATTTCAAGATCAAAATGTAACTGTTTCCAGTGTAAGATTGATCTACACCAGTGTAAAATAGGGTTGTCATGGAGATAATCATGACCCAAAATGGGTAAATTTTGAAAAGCCATTTATTGTGTTACACGAAGCAATCCTTGGTGCCTATTGTTTTGTGCAAAAGTATAGATGCGGCAAACGAGCGACCGACTGTAGAGAGGCAAAGAAGGCAACTAATGTGTTAACCTTCAAGAACATGATGAGGAATAACAAGAAGTGAAGGGCAAATATCACAGATGACCTAGCGTTTAGAAGAGAGGAAAGCATGTGCGTGGAAGATGGTCGACCAAACCCCATGTTTGCATTATGTAGGCTAGAGCCTTACCAAATCATCTCCCTGGGGAAATGAAGGCAAATAATCAAATTTGTCTATATTTGTGATCCGCTGACGAGCTACAAAAATGTGTCATTCAGAATATGACAATGATGTTGCTTCTACTGCAATTGAGGCCTTGGGGTAACGATAAATACATAAGGAGCGGTTGTACTATATCATTCAAGATTAAACCTTCTGCATATGTGAATCATGTGTAGAAGGAATCGAGGGGAAAATACATCAAATGCAATGTATGGGACCGTTAAGAAAATCGTTGCGTTATGTTCAGTGACAGGCAATTACCGTGATCAAGTATGCCATATAAATCATGATTAATATGAATCATATTTTCTCCATGTAGTTCAGATAAAATGTCATAGATCCGGTATCAAAGTATATCCCGAAATATTTGCCCAGTGGTCGTATCAATGGGCACTTTGAGTGATTTAAGGTGCAGGCATGACATATTGGTAGTTAAATAAAATGGCGATTCATAAAAAGATAAACGCCATCACATTCCCGTGCCGTGTACTTATGTTATGAATATGAGCTCTTCTTCTTAATCTATCTCTCTCCTCTAATGTTTCCGTCTCTCCTATTCCCCTTTTCTGCTACCATAAGATTGCAACACTAAATGTCAATATCAAAGTACATCACGAGTGCATACTCTATTCCACGATAAATAATTTATTGCCATGGCTCAAAGTTTGACAGTAAATCACATTTTCTCTTGATGATGTCATGTTTATAATCTCCCAGGTTGATGTGCGGGTGAATGTCCCCGGATGTTCTTCTTTTCATCTCGTTTAACACTGTTAAATCTGAGATGCACGGCCCTACGTGTTATCAGTGTCTGTGATATGGTGTAATATTGAAGCCCTAAACAACTTTTAATTCCATCAAAATGATGAAGAAGTGCCTCAAAAGATTAAAAATCTTTGAGTGACCGGTTTTACCATTCCCCAATAGACTGTAGTATTATAAAACCCGTTAGGCAAACGAAAAATAAAATTTCGATTTCCAATCATAAATATCTTGATAATCAGACAGGCGATCGGCTTGTAAAAGTCATGGGATTCCTGACTGACCTAAACGTTTATAATTCTGATGCATGAGCTAAATCCTGGATTTTGTTTCAGAATAGGAGGCAATGTTACCGAGTCACTTTAATATTGTAAACGACAACCAAGTGTCCACCTAGTTTGCAGGCACACACCCAGGGTCTGCACTACGAGACTACAATATGCTATGTACTTTAGCCACTCCTGACATTGTTTTGACACAGCCAGAAACTGACAGAGTTAGGCTCTACTCAAGGCTTTGGAAATGGTGGTAAATTCGAGTCTATGTCTGACGACTAGTGTCCATTATCGTAGACGGTCGAAAATATATCATTTTTTCCGTAAATTTAATTGAATATGAAATCGAAATAAAAACTAAGCAAATGAATACAGTCTTGAGCAATACAAAAATAAAAGCGGGTATATGTTTAATTTTATTTACATATCACACAAAAAGTAAATAAATTGTAACCCTAAATAATGCACGATGGCAACTACTTTAAAACAAATTAACCCAAGGAGATTGGACCTCCTATCTCCTTGAACAACCTGATGCAATTTAAATAGCTATGTGCGTCACCTATTGAGGTGTGCAAATTAAAGAGTGTGAACATGATTATTACGTAATCCGAAAATAGTTGTTATCGTGGCGAACTTTCCAAAATGAGCAGAATTCATCCAAATTTCAAGTCTCATCCTACTCTTATGAATAACTTTCTAGCTTTCCGCTTAAATAAAATTATTTTCTATATTTAACATCCTGACGTTTGGTAAGTGATGGGCATAATATCGACAAATATGATGGTTTAGAAATTCGGGTATATGCGGTAGACATCTATATCAATTTGGTCGGCCTAATCTCAATGGACTCACTACTGCGAAATCACGAATCTGACAGAACTGAAATCGTTGGACAACTGTCTCTTCCTCTCCTCCTCTCTCTTTCTCTCTCTCTCTTTCTCTTTTCCTCATCCTCTTTCTGACTCTGACCCTCATCCGTGTTCTGCCTCCACTCTCATCCTCTCTCTCTCTCTCTCTACCCCCTCCCTCCCGCCCCTCTCTCTTTCTCTCTATCTCTCTCCCTCTCTCTATCTCTCTCCCTCATCCTCTTTCTGACTCTGACTCTCATCCTCTTTCTGTCACCACTCTCCTCCTCTCTCAACCCTCCCCCACCCTCACCCCCACTATCTCTCTCTCTCTCTCTACCTCTCTCTATCTTTCCCTCATCCATATTTCCCCTCAATTCCATCGCCATTTTCCCATAAATTATGAATAAAAATAAATCCCGAATTCCACCCCGCATTCCTTATCCAGGTTGGGCCTATGCACTCTTCTAGAGGTCATCGCGCGAGGTGAACGCTAAGTATAACAAATGGCCATAGGCCTATCACTGTATTACATCCAAAACAGGGATGGATGGAGCAGGAAAAAAATTGAATATCATGAATTATACAGGCAATTTGTTTGCTGTGGACTTAGGCAAATAGAAATGAGAGGCTTACGGCTGTCCAAGGGTCATTCTCAAGGCATACATCTGACGCCAATGACCCTCTAAATCTCCTTAGATTTCTAGAATTGAAGAATTATACTTGACTTTGATTTATAAATATATTTTACACGCATAATTTGTTTGTTTTGTACTGTGGTTGGTTGTTTTCTTCTTACGATCGTCTCTCTGTCAAATTCACTTCAAATGATATTTTACGATCATGGTCATTTTTTTGCCATTGCTAACCCTGCAGTCCGTTGGTCTTATTAAATATTAATGCAGTACATTTTGACATTTTGTCGAGCCCCTCCCCCCCCAAAAAAAAAAAACAACAACAACAACAACACCAACAACATCAAAAAGAAGAAAAAAAAAGCAAAACCTGATTACATTTTTCAATTAGTATTCATCGACTTCATAATATTCTTCACTATACGTCTCTCTCCATGCCCCGGCCAATCTCGATCTGTTCTTCTATCTCTATCTCTCTAACTCTCTCTCTCTATGGCTATGCATCACCTATTCAATATCTCCTCTTCCATCACCGCCGGTCTGCTCTGCGATCAATTTCCAACGTCGTAAGTCCCATAGGGTTATAACTCAATTCATTATTCACGGAATTTTAGTAGAAACCCGCGAAACCTTAGATAGCGTGCACAATATATGAGCATTATGTCCAACACTACTACATGCAAACCATGTCTGAAATTTCTGATTACAAGTGTCAGAGAACACCCCGCCCACTCTTAACCCTCTCTCTCTCTTTCTCTCTCTCTCTTTCCCTCTTTATTTCTCTCTCTTTCTCTCTCTTCCTCTCTCTCTGTATCTCTCTCTCTTTCTCTATCTCTCTCTCTCGTTCTCTCTCTCTCTCTCTCTCTCTCTTTCCCTCCCCCTCTCTCTACTTACCATAAAAATAAAAATAAATTCTTCTTCTCCGTTCTTACACGCAGTGAACCAGTGAATCATCCTATAATACTTATCCTCAAATTATTTAACAATTTTATTACCTTTAATCTATGGGGATTTTGATTTACGCTGTGGAATATTTTTTGTTTTCTTTCTTTTTCTTTGTATTTTCTATCAAAACAAATCATGAGAATCTCATATTTACAAGATTCGATCTTAGGACGGTTCTGTACACCATGTATATCTTGTACCAAGAATATATAACGAGATAACAAAAGTCATATCTTTCTCTTCAAAATGTTATAGAAGCAGCGTTGAGCTGATATATTGTTAGTATCGACTCTATATATAGATCATACGTAGCTCCAGAAATAGAAAGAAAGGTATGGTAGCTAAATGTAAAGAACTACACTAATTAAAACGTTTATCACCCCGACAAATTTTGGAAAAAATATAACATTTTCAGAATTCTTTTGCAAACAATCAGAAGCTAACTCAGTACCTGTTGGTACCAGGGGACCCGGCTGTTAACGATCTGAGGATCTGGGCTGGAGGAACGACGCACCAAGCCTCACGTACAAACAATCCATAATGAACTTGACCCACTACGACATAGAGGTCAAAGTTCAAAGGTCATAACGATGATAGGTCTTTCAATAGAGCTCTTTAAATCATGACCAGACATTCTCAGAACTACACCAGGTGAGGATAAGGAAAAGTGCAGACAGATCATACGAGGTCCATCTTCCTAAGTCTCTATCTTTCTCTCTCTCTCTCTCTTCCTGTCTCTCTTTCTTTGCGGGGGATGTGGGGGGGGGGGGGGTTGCATGTACAGCGCCTTTCTCCTGTGAAATGTCTCTGTTTTCTCTTCTCCGTTTGCGCTTACGTCAATTATTGCTAAATATTAGGATAGATCAAACGCTTCAAACAGACCTCCACGATTCCATAATTCATAGTCTCTATCTCCTATAAAAGTTCCCAAATCCCATCGACATTGCTTTTGACTCTCTCCGTTCTTCCCGATAGCATCTTTTTATCCATCCTCTCTCCTACCTCTCAGCTTCTTCCAATATCCCCTCATTCTCTCATCTCCTTTTTTCTCTTCCCTTAATTAAATAGCTCATTTCTCAAACTTTTACTCTTCTCTCGCACTGTTATCGCTCCTTTCACTCTCTTCCTTTTCTCTCTCTCTCTCTCTTTATCTCCCATTTATTCCCCATTCTCTTTCTCTCTCCCTTCTCTCTTCCCCTCTACCCCTGCTTCTCCCCCCTTTCTTTCTCTCTCTCTCTCTCTCTCCCTCTCTCGGTCTCCCTCCCAGGCTCCTCTTTCGTCTCCCACTCTCCCTGTCTCTTCCTTGGTGACAGTCATAACATATTTCTGTGAAGCACTTTCCTTTGAGCATATATTTTTTCCCACGCGAAGAATATGGTTATTTATCTTGGCACAAACTTTCGTCACTGACTCCAATACCGGCCATGCATGGTAGTACTTCAAGATGCGATGTACACAACATGTACAGTGCAACCAACCCTGACATAAGGAAGTATATTCATTTCATAACAGCATAATCAATGACCAGTTTCATGCTGACATCATTATAAACACATACATGAATAGACTGTACAAGCACAAGCCGATAATGCTTGTTATTAGAATATTAATTTCACATTTTCTGCTTCACCGGCCGTGACGTGTCAAAAAAGGGAGAAAGTGTAGCCGTATGATATCATACCTGTCCTACAATTAATATTGGTTCGATGTACGCTCTATTATAGCAGTCAGAGTCCACCGTATGTATGTCCTCGCTTGTATAGTGCTCTATAATACTCCACCCAATAGATTTCTGATTTTTAATTCCGGATTTACATTTCTTCTTGTAATAAATGTTCAGATTAATGGATTTTAAGTTGCAGTCAGTTCATTTTCAATAATGCTATCTGGTACATGAACCTAGAGAGGGTCATTGAAATAATTGTAACATGCCTCTATTTCATCTACTGATACTACGGACATTCTTCATCATTTAGATAATGCTTGTCTAAGGTTTATCTGGCATAGACACCACGTGACCATCATACACAAAGCCGACTTTACATTCATGGTTCTTTACTTAAAGAGAAGAATGATTTCTGACAAAAATTTAACATAATTTGTAAGAATATCACAGAAGATAATTACTCGAAAGAATCTCTCTTAAAGTGCCCTCATAATCGAAATATGAAAAGAAATATATGACAAGTTACTTTGGACCGAACATTTGTTTGTATTCCCATATAGGCCTACCCATTTCTGTGTCCTTTGCACGGGAACTTCAGTAAGATTAATTCAATTTTATTATCATTTTGATAATAACAAAACTTAACACTATACAGCTGTCCTGTAAACGGCATAATCAACCTTTCCCCTTTTATTTCCAAGCAATTTCTTTCAAAAACGCACGACTAAAACTCAACCTTACCTTTATTGTACATAATGTATCAAAATGAAGAAGAAACACATTATGGACAGTCAATTCTCGACTTAAAATGAAACTTGTAAAATGCAGAAGAGATGATCGTATGCATGGCATTTTAGGTATCATCGACATGGTAACTTAAAATATAAAGTTGAGTACTGGGACCAGTTTCACATAGCCTTTTTTCAATGAAAAATGACAAAAATCTGTTACAAATCTGCTGATAACCAATCAGAAGCAAGGATTTCACTAGCTTATAACATAAACTGTCATTTGTCACTGATGACAAGTTTTGTGAAATGGGGCCATGTCATGCGCTTGCATTGTGCAAGAAACCGTGTGGAAGCGATTTGAAAAGGGTTGATCATGAAGAAGCACATAAGTATTGATGTATACTTTGAGGTTTTGGAATCATCAACATGATAAGAAATTGGCTCCGTCTTGCTAAAGGTCACATGCAACGTACACAGAAATGTGTTTGTGGGACTACACAATCATGTTTCGCGAAAGAGTAGTCCACAACCTTTAGCTGTTACTTGTCATATTTCGAATATGAGATCATTTTAAAGAGCCGTCCTTTTCAGTGTACATTTTTTTCCCGTCCACACTAACATCAAAAGAATGAAAAAGCTCTCAAGTTATTTCTCATCTCCCTCAGAACTCATCCTTCTCTTTTAATTACCTCATTATAATTAGAGAGAGAGAGACCATGTGGGTGATTTGTAGTAACCTTCATAATGGCTCTCCGTCAATTGGTCTCGACACCTGCTTACATTCTCTGCTCATTACGTATGCCACAAGAAACGATACCATTCTATCTCTCTATCTCTCTCTCTCTCTTTTTCTCACTCACTCTCTCTCTCTCTCTCTGTCCATCTCACTTTTTCTATCCTTCATTACATCTACTTCCATTCTCCAGCAAAATAATGAAAGAAAGAAAAACTAAATTGTTTTTATATTTGTATATTATATATATCATAACAAGCTATAAATAGATATAAACTTCTATATACAGTCAAACCTGTCTATGAAGGCCATCCAAGGGACACACAAAAAGTGGCCACTACTGAAGACAGGTGGATTTTTAAGACAGGTTCTTCAAAAACACATTTACTTCTAAATGGAGGCAATATTATGGGTGACCGCACTACAGAGGTGGGCACTAAAACAGGTTTGACTGAATTGGTCACACTATTTACACATGAAGCTCATATTCGCAACAATTGTTTACTTCATTATCTCCAGGTGTCTTCTGGTAAAGCAGAGACCCGATTATTTCGCTATCAAAGCCCCACAAAGTAAAATTTAGTCATGTGTAATCATATTCAACTCTTGAATGTGAATCCTCATACACTTGTGTGTATGTCCCCAGACGTTTAATAGAAAGTGTCGGCTTCATCAAATATAAGCCGCAGAGCTAGCACTAAAGAAGCATGGCGTCACATTGTACACAGCTAGCCTGAGAGTCGAGACTCTTCCATGTTCCATGGAAGTGTTGCAGTATCAATACCAAATGAAAAGATGTACTATACACTGTGCAATATGTCGAGAAAAGTGCACAAAGTGTTTGGTTAAACTTGCCCATGTCATCCCAACATCAGCTGTAATATCAAGAATTAAACTTGCCATTTGATTAATAGGAGAAAATAGGTCTGTGGTTAGACACTAGACGCGGTCCCAGTGGTGTATTAATGAGAGTCGGAGTCTTGTTTGGCCGAGCGCAATTCGATTTAGGCGGGAACAAGGGTAGATATGAAGTTAGTCAAAATTGAAGGTGTCGTCTGCGACACTTAGCAGCGCAGACAAGCCAGCGCGCTTTTGTTTTGGACCTTTATTGGAAGTAATGTGTGAAATGAAGGGAGTTATAAATACTGCAATCCATAAACACTGGTTCGCCTTCGAGACTTGACATCACATGGGGCATTAGATTTTCTTGCTACCTTGTAAACATGTACAGATACAATGTGTAAGAAATGCACGTTGCACACAAGGCGTTATTTCCAATGCGTCAGTGCTTGCGCTAATCGAGCATGTGAAAGCAATTCGTGCATGCGCCAGGAATTCAATGCAATATTGTTAATGTTCGTTTTCACATGAATTCACCGTTCACATAATTATCACTCTGACATGAAGCGTTAGAGAACGCAGCAGGCACTGACGCAGTCCTGCGATAGAGAAATGAAATGACGCAATCCTACGTCAGACACATGATATCACGTGTGTAACGGGCATTAGGAATTCGTCGAAGCTTTACCTCAAAATCAATGGAAATAATGACGAAGGTTTTGATGGAAATGACGTTGATTCTAACGAACTTCAACGGTGCCCTAGCATCGGGGAAACACGAATGACAAAATTAGAAGTGATCAAATTCGTATGCTCAACATAAACCCTTGTTCAAAACGTTGTAATATGACCCTCTGATATTAATTTTGAAAGAGAGGCATGCGAAAGAAATATCAAATTCATATTCTTTGGTGATGTTTGTGTGATTGCCTGACCCGAGACTCGGCTAAAATAGCTTGAAAAGGGCTAAAATAGCTTGAAAAGGGAAGAAAGGAAAGTATATAACGTATTCATTGTAGCAGTGTGTTTGCCTAGACTAAACAAAGACGTAAATTATCCCAACCTCCAGATTTTCTTATGTTTCTCCCCGAAGATCGGGTTGCGTAATGGGAGAATGAGCAAGCGATCTCGGTGTATTATGCATGCAGATTGGATACAAAAGAAGGATGGCGATGTGGGTGAAAGGGGTTTAGGATGTAGTCGACGGAGAACACTGGAATAGAAAAGGGATACGACGGGCTCGAAAATGATGGAGGAAAGACCACAAAAGAGATAGAGAGGGTGAGATTGAAAGAGGACTTGATCATGGGGAAAAACGTTACGAAAGATGATTATGGTCATAACTTAAATAACTATTATTTATATTATTGCATAAATGGTACAGAAGTATATTAAAGGTAATACAAAGTTTTGGTATGGGGTCATGGATTTGGTTCAAATGAACATATTGGAAGCATATGCGAACCTATAATATTCAGTGGTCGTTGTCGCGGTTGAAATCGAGTCTTAAGTTATGAAATTGTAATTAATAAACTCGTTATGTTATATAGCTCCCTCTCTAGGTCAAGATATTAATTAAGCTATAAAACAATGTTTCTTGACTAAAATCGACCGATTAGCTATTTCCGTTTGGGAATTATATATCAGAACTATATATTGTGAGATTTTCATGGTCGCAGCTACGATTGTACGTCCGTAGGCGCTATTTGAAATTTATCAAAATTTACCGGGAGCACCGGTAAATTTTTATATTCAATTTTTCTCGAAAACAGAAGTGTTTTAGGGGCTAAATTTTCTAGTGCTTATAATACATCCACAGGGGTATCCAATTATATTAAAATTGTAAAGAATCATTATCCACCCAATTTCAAAATTTCCCGAAACTTTGTATTACCTTTAATACTCTCCTCGTTGTACGACATAATTGAAAAAATATCAGCACTTTCAACGGAGAAAAAGATTACTGTTACTCGTATTATTAATATTGCATAACCATTTGCAATCAGATATTCTATTGTGTTAGCTAACCGAGTAAATTAGTAAGGAATGGAAAAGTAAAATTACATAACGTGTGCGTAGTCAACTGATGGCAAAATGCGAAAGCACATCTAAATACTTTAACAAAAAAATCTATATTTAAAACCATTTACCTCAAAACGAGGATTATGTAAGATAAGGCTTCATGGGTACACTTCTTCGAGGCAAGGACCGTCCTAGTTCTGAGTATTACTATCTATCTAACCTTACGACAGCGTGGTTTACAGGTACCAACCCTTGTCAGTCGCTATACGTAACAGTGTCTGCACTGTGAGACTAGGGTGACAGCATACTACATAGGCTCTGTACTTTAGCTGCTCTGGACACGGCCAGAGATGAACAGAGCTAGGCTGTGCTCAAGGCTTTAGGAATTGTGATAAATTGTCAATTTAGAGTGTGTGCCTGCAGAATAACGACAGCGCATGTTCTGGAAATAAATAGGGACTTTTCGATTTGCACGTCGACAAAGTGGACTGCTACGTGTGACGTCTTTTTTAAGGTACTGCACTGAAAGGACGTCACACGTAGCAGTCCACTATGTCGACGTGCAAATCGAAAAGTCCCTAATATATAGGTGAAGGTCTGAACCATTGCCCTACTTTCGTTGATGAGACTACCGCCGCGTTCAGCCTGCCAGAATTCATCGTATACGAGAATCATACAGCTGTACAAAAAGTAATTTCTTTTTGTAGTGTGAACGTCGCATATCGAAATGTTGTATAGTGAAACACCAATTTGAGCATCGTTTCAAACGAAAAACTCAATAAAGAACCAGGGTCCTGATGTAGTGTAAACGTCATACCGCACACAAATCGTATAGCTGGCGGGATTAAGCGTCTTGTCAAATGACCTCTTAAAAATGAATTTCTTTATACGATGTTGTTTTTCTAGTCCGTACGCTTCTTTCGCCTTACCACTTTTTTCTTATACGAGTTTTGTATACATAATTTCCTATAGTCTGGACAGGTTTTACGTCTAGGAAAATTAAAGTAAAATTGAACTCAGCTACGTCAACGAACGTCCCACACGACTCGTTAAAGATGAGTGATGCAGTGATCAGGAATAAACAACATCTTCTCTTATCTCGCGACAAGTTATTTTAGAGGGTGTGTTTCGTAAATAGCACTTATTTATAGAAATGAACTTTTGTTTAAAAAAAAAGGTTCCATTTATAGACTCGTAGATTACAGAGAGGGAGGGGTGGGTGAGAGAGAGAGGGAAGCGGGAGGGAGAGAGATAGAAGGGGGAGGGAGAGAGAGAGAGAAGGGGGAGAGAAAAATCAAAACAGTAGCGGTTGCAATATACAGAGAAGTAAAACAAAGAGATATAGAAAGAGTGACAGGTGGGAGAGAGAAAGAGAGGGAGAGAGCGAGAAACAAATAGGACGAGAGATTTGAAGGAGAATTTAGTGAAACAGATTTACAGATAGACATAAAGATAAATTGTGGATACAGAATGATCAAATTGATAGCAGTAGATCTTGCATGGAGACCATCGTCTGTATTGGATTTCTTCGAAATCCCATCAGGATGATACCGGTGACGGTGGGCCATCAATTTGTCAAAATTCATGGTAATCACAAAATTGATGTGGACAGAAATATTGCACATACAGCGATGGATGGGAGTATGATAGAATTGAGTGTATAGAAAAGGAATCGCTATACGCACAAATAAATATTTTCAAATTCATGAAGACCGTACAGAAGTGGGAAAATCCAGTGCTTCTATTTTGAGATTCTTTGAAATACAATAACTTTTCTGAAGATATGATAATCTCTCACAATTGGTTGTTGATTTTGCATTCGTCAACATAATTGAACAAAATGAACATGTTCAATTCATTCTGCGACTGTCAGTCATGTTTTAATAAACGTTGATTAAAATTGATTGATTTGAATCGGTTATTTCGCATTCGTCAACATAACTGAAGAAAAGAAATCACTTAATTTCAGTGTGTGATTGCCAGCCATAAAACCGTGATTAAATTGAATAATTTCAATCGAATCGAATTGAAAAGGGCTCTCTGTTAGATTACAGTTTTTAGAATGAAATTGAAGAATGCAAAGGTGTCAGTTTTCAACCAAAAGTACTTACGTAACGGCTATTGTTTCGCAATAGGTATATAATATATTAACATAATATTTCATGAGAAATTAATGTGTTATTCAAGTTTGATTTCTGGGTAACAATGTTGTCCTCAAGAATTTGAACTGATAATATGTCTTGTCATTTGGAATGTAAAGATTTCACCTTTCATTATACTCCTATTACGTTCATGACTACGAAATTGACGAAACTGACGAATTAAGCTGACCTATTTCTTAGCTCTAGCACACCAGGGTCCATGATCACACCATGGACCAAAATGATAACACTGAAACAGTTATGTGGGTAACCTTGGCAACGACACTGTCCGTTGCTAAGCAACATGTCACGCTAGATCTCCCATCACTTGTAAATGAGAACAAGGGTCCTCGAGGCGGAAGGGTCTTAAAAAAGTGTAACATATCTTCATTTATGAATCATGGCGCAAACAGAGGCAGGTATTCGGAGAAGGGGGGGGAAATACAGAGGTACGAGAGGGAAAGAGTAGGCAAAATGCCAACCGACAGAAAAAGCCTGCGAGAGAATGAGGGAGTAATAATACTACTAATAATACTATAGATAATTGATTCGTATTAAGCGCGTTTACAGAATACTTATCAGAGCGCTGATACAACCAAACAAAAACATGTGTTTGGAACAATAGCACTATAGTGAGGATGATATTTATCAAAGATAAGGCATAATGTTCATAACAATAAAATAAAAGATAAGAACATAGTAAAAGCAAATTAGCAATGGCATCAGAGATGTATATCAGCTTTCCTGTTGAGAAACAGAGAGGTGTTAATAATATTAGCACCTCTCTGGCTCGCAGCAGTAATACGAACTTGACTTAATCACGATATGGGTTGGGTTTGGTTTTGAGTTTCTGTTTTTCAAGTTTCTTCTGTGTTACATAGGCGGAGACGGTGTGGTAGAGCATTCCAGATAGCCGATCCTGCGTTAGACCGAAAGCTTCAGTCTCTCTAATCGTCGGTTGTTCCACTGAGACTACGTCTGGCTCCACTAGACCTCCGATTAAATTATATAGACTGAAGTCTGGGGACCTCTTTCTGTGAGGCACTGTACGGAACAAATGGTTCGGTTCGACCGGACCGCGATGAATGAGATATGCAACGAGATTTTCACTCTTTACATCCTCATAACTGCTGCAATTACAACACAAATTAAAAATAACATATATATAGCTTATTTGACTTACGATAGCTTGCTCATTTAGATCCTAAATTAATGATTAATCCGAGAAAGTCTCGTCGTCAACATTATCCGTCTTGGTTTTAGTTGATGAATATTCATTTTTTCTTTTCGAACGTCCAATAGCTACCGTAGCTACTTACGAGTCGGCCCGGCTCGACCAACGAACTCCCACGAAACGAGTGCTCTGATTGGCCATTGGCTATGTTTTGGTAGGTGGACCCGGAAATATATCGGCCGCCGGGTAATATTTCGAATGCATGAACGTACTGCTTCGCGGTTCGGAGATACAAATTGGATAATTCATATAAGTAAGTCCGTAAAATATCCATTTAATATTAAGTTATCAAATTTTGATAACTGTAATTAGGACAAATGACATACCGACCTAATTTACATCTGATTTAGAAATCAGAAAATTAGATCTAAATAAAGAAAATCGGGGAGAAAATGTTTTGACAAAAAAAGCTGCCATTGTTGGCTATAGCTACCCCCACGGTACGAGATCTCTGGGTTGCCATCTGTATTGGGGAATGACAACAAATGTCAGTTTTATTAAAGAAATGACCCAAATCAGATGGTTATTGCTGTCTAATCCTGCGTATGACAATGGCCGTTCGGCTGCCCTGGGGCCCGTTCACAAAGCCTTTTTTCAATGAAAATGACAAAAATCAGTGACAAATCTGCTGATAACCAATCAGAAGCTAGGAATTTCACTAGCTTATAACAAAAAATGTCATTTGTCACTGATGACAAGTTTTGTGAAACGCAATTGCTGTGGTAGACAAAGGAACATCCCTTCATTGCTATCAGGTAAAAATGTGTAGAACAGGTGTCACATGCATATTCACCTGTTCTACACATTTTTACATAATAGCAGTGAAGGGATGTTCCTTTGTCTACCACAGCAATTGTTGAGGGTAGAATGAGGAACTGTATATTTTGTCCACTTTCTTTGTCCGTCATTTTCATAGTGTCTGTGGCTCCGAATGAGACTACCCTGCTTTAAACAAAAATCATACTAAGTAAATAAATAAACCTTGTTATCCCCTCGTGGAAGACAAACATATACACAAAATAATACGATAAGGATTGATTAAAAAATGCCCTCAAGGAATACAACTAACAAAATAAGATCGAAAAGGCCTACTACTTATTGTTCTCTTTTCATAGAATCCAACCATCTCTTTCATCTGAGAATGTTCATGTTTACGTGTGGATACAATTCCCAGCACAAAGTAGGAATAATATTACAAAGAAAGAACGGGTTGCTAAGTATACTTATTGCTTTCAAATCTATTCACGATTTCCCGCGAAGAATGACCTCTTTTCAAAATAGTCAATGGATAATTGGACGCTATTACATGGGATTATAGTAGTTGCCGCTATTATTCGGTTCACTCAAGCAAATTTATCGTAAACGACAGAAAGCAGCTAATATTAATAGCTATACCAACACACATACAGTATACCACCATTTATCACTCCCTGGACTTAAATTCCCGATAAAGACACCAGAATCACGAAGCACCTCTCGACAGCAGTTTTTGCTTTTTAATGCTTTCATTACAATCCGGCTGCTTTCCTCATTAGAGTGACAAGTTTCAAGATGTTTTCAAATTTATGCATGCTATTTCCCGCTATTGATGTATATTTTACATTGTGTACGTGTTAAAAGCCCGAATGGCGTTGCATCGATACGTGTTGCTATGTCGGGCTATGCCACAGGTTTTCAAGAATAACCAATGAGATAGTGGCGTTTTCATAAGTACTGAATTATCGAAAAGAGAATACGAACTTAACGCATTCCTATCTCCTCGCGAAATTTTATACAAATTATGTTCATGAAATATATCCCCTTTACTCTCTTTTATTTTGCCTGCTTTCTATATTTTCTATTACCCCCCTGTCTTTCAATTAAATAACTATCATACTTCATATCTACATTCTTTCTCCATTCATCATCCTCCCTCTCTATCTCTATCCCTTGCTCTCCAGTTCTCGCCCTCTATCTCTTCTCTTTCCTCCCCCTTTACCCTTCCCCCTTCCATTTCTCCCTGCCTACCACAGACACTACGCTCTCCCCCCCCCCCCCTCTCTCTCTATATCTACCTTTCTCTCTTCCACTCCCCTCTCAGTTTCCATCTCTACTTTCCGCTCCACGATTTCCTCCTACTGCCTCGGTAAATATTAGCCCAGCATACCAAGGAGCAACTGGTTGTACGCCGATCGAACATTATTGGGGTTCGAGTGTTTACCCACGTAAATCTCAGCATATGGGACAATGATTTACAGACCAGACACCACTTCTCTAAATAACATCATGTACGTTCGGTCTGTGTCCATAAAACAGTGTATCGAGCTGTCATGCACTCTGTAAGGTTTACCAGTTCACATTAAAAGATGGAATGTATTTACAAATAAAATGTTAAATTCATCTCTTAAAGGAAAATACGGGGTAAAATACAAGGTGATAAGAATACTAATAATGATAATGATAATAAAAATAATAACAAACAGTCAAATAACAATAATAATAACAAACAGTCAAATAACAATAATAATAACAAACAGTCAAATAAAAATAATAATAACAATAATGATAATAATGATAATAACAAAAATATTAATATTAATGTTTGCCCAGGGAAGCGCTATCAGCTTCATTGCACTTCTTCCTGAGGGCCCTGAAATCATTATTACCTCATCGATTGTCAGGTACCCGTTTACACTGATGTGGAGTGGCAAAATTTAATGTGGATACATGCCTTGCCAAAGGACGTTAGCGCCGGGCTGGCATTTTAACCCTCAACCCTTGGATTGAGAGTCAAGTGAAAGCACCACGGAATTCCGACGAAAACTTTGGGAGTTTCAAAACCTTTTAAATGGTTTTTACATTTTGTTTGCTCTGTCCTCATCAGCTGGTATTTCGTTGCCAAAAACGAATAGGTCGTTCGATGGTCGTTCGATGCAAAATAATAACATCCCTCTCCCTAGTCTGATAATCTTCTAAAATGGATGAGATTAACCTACATCTTAAAAGACATTCTACTCCTATGAGAGATCAATATTCACTCGCTTTATCAATCAAACTGAGATGCAAGGCCAATTGGTCTATAGTGTCCTCTACCTTATCAATCATGATCAATGAGAAGATAAAATCTATTTTTTTAAAGTGTTGTTTTTGTTCTCTCTCTCTTTCTCTCTCTCTCTTCCTCTATATTCCTCTCCCTCCCCCTCTCCCCCTCTTACCACCTTGTCTCCCTTCTATACCTCTTTCTCTTCTTTGCCTGTCTTTGCTTGTCTCTCTCTCTGTGTCTCTCCATGGGCTAGCTCTCTCTCTTCTCTCTCTGTTCCCTTCCTGTCCTTTTGTGTCCAAGAAACTGTTGCGTTTCTCTGTTTCTATGTATGTCTGTTTATATATATCTTTATATCCCTCTCATTCGTGCTCTTTCTCTCTCTCTCTCTCTCTCCTTGTCTCCCCTTTCCTTCTATGTATATTTCAGCCGCTACTGTAATGATATGCCCCCCCCCCTCTCTCTCTCTCTCTCTCTCTCTCTCTCTCTCTCTCTTATCCTCATCACCTTTTCCTCGTGGGATATATTTTCCACCCCCTTTCCTGCTCTGTTTCTCATCCAATTCACCTGTACGTCCTCCTCACCCATCTCCATCCCTGCAGCAGGTACAACCTACACCTCGGCTGAGAGCCGAATCAGTATCGATTATCGGGCGAGGTTACATGGAATCTCAAATGCTCATATCAGCGAGAATTCGAAACAATTTCACAGCATCTGCTCTCCCTTTAACCGTAATATGTATGTTTTGGTAGAATGCTGCTGTTTAATAACGGGACCATCTACATGTAATACATGAAATCAATGCAACTCACATCTGACGATATTCACAAAACAGTACAAAATATCGTATTCTGCCATCTAATATTTACGACGATGTTTTTATCCTGCAAGCGTTAAAACCGTTAAAGACTTATTTAAGATGGTTTAAAAACTTTAAACATATTGCTAGGGGAGGAGGCGCGGGGTTACCTGTCACTGCCCAACCCCCCCCCCCCCCTCCCGCATCGGACGGCGAAAATGGTGAGGAGGGGAGAGCAAATGGACGCGAGGAAGGCAACGTGAAAATAATGATATGTTTATTTATTGCCCCCTCCCTGGTAAACTTCTTTTCCCCGCGCTGTTTCATGCACCTCGTACGTCCAGTACCCCCCTCCACCCCTCAAAGGTAGGACCCATCATCTAACCCCGCTATAGACTGTAGTTTGTCAAAAGAGAAGAAAAAAATCTGATTGCATGGCAAACAAAAATCAAACAGAGTTACTTCATTTGACCTACTTGTAGATCAAATGGAATTTAAATCTTTACATACCAACAATATAACTTTGAACTCCTGCGTACCATCATCTAAAAATAGAAGTTCAAATCGTGAAACTCACAATCATACCATGCCATAAAAAAGGTAATCCTTAAATATATGAATATCATCAAGAATACACTCCCAAAGCTCATAATCTATCAATGTCTTCGAGTGGTCATTAAAATGATTTAATAATACACCAAAGTCATCATAAATAGACTAATAAATTCATAAAAAATGGGTTTGTCCCCCAGTTATATCTTGCTTTCGTTTTGATCACGGCCGCACTGCTCTTCGCCCATACAACATGAAATTTAATGACCCATCCTCACAATGACGGAACCATGCACATCAATATAAAACATATTGTCCATGTAATATATTGGTTTTACTTTCTTAATAGATTGTATTGTTTACTGCCCTGTACTTTCCAAAAGGTCAACTGGTTTCGAGGATGCATGAATAAAATTCTGAAATTCAAAACGGAAGAATCGAGCTGAATAAATTATTTCTCATCTTTCGTTATACAGATACCCCCCCCCCCCAAAAAAAAAAGAAAAAAAAAGAAGAGAAGATTACCATGAAAATGACGGTCTCATAATTATGATTCTTCCCATGGCCAATATATCATAAAGGCCTTCGATAGAATCAAATTTTAAAAGAGAATTTCGATTCCATTTGTCATTATCAATAATATGCTTTGATATGTGGGGGGGGGGGGGGGAGTCATTTAATCGCATGACCAGTACTCAACTCTGTCTTTAAAGAACTCTTGGCCTCGTCTCTCACAACATTACACCCACACATAAAACAAGTTGTTTAATCTCTTTGTTTTGGTACCAACCTGCATTGAAATCCTACTGTCATAAGCTAAATCCACACACCTTCATTTGACATGCATGGCTCAAGGATAAAGTGGAGTTCTGGGGGGTGTTTCACAAAGATCCTAAGTAGAACTTAACACTAAGTTAGACTTAAAATTTATGGACAGCCATTAGAGCCTTAAAATGAAATATACTCAAAAGCAGAAATTCAAGTATTTTAGACTTTTTATGAATTCCACATCCAGAACATGAAGTCTTCTTGATGATAGAAAATATGAATGATTTGAATCAACATTTTATGCCTTTCAAAATAACTTTTACAAAATATTTTCAAAGATGCTAATGGCTTTCCATAATGTTTAAGTCCAACTTAGAGATCAGTTCAACTTAAAATCTTTGTGAAACACCCTCCTGGTCATGCGACTGCATTGTAAACAAAAAACTAAAATTCTTAGAAAAGGGTGATCAAGTAGCACATAAATATTGGTGTATACTGTGAGGTTCTGGAATATTTAAAAAATGATCCAACTTTGGCCCAGCCTTAGTAAAATATATGTGGGACTACACAAAGATGTAGGGCTGAAAATGTGGTCCATAACAGTTAGCTGTTACTTGGTCTTATTTCGAGTATGAGGTCATTTAAAGGGCATGTTCCCCGTATTCCAGGTGGCGCTCAAAATACGTACGCGCTGGCGGACGGCGCTATAGCTGCCTATTGACACCAACAGAATACGGCTCTTACGCAGATGGCATGTTCCGATAACTACACATTTTGCGGGAACGTGCCCCTTTAAAGAGACATCTATTTCAGAGGACATTTGTTCCTGTGTTACTTTTCCATACTCTCATAAAAAGAATGAGAAAATTCACAAATTATTGTCCACCTTTTTCCAGAGCTCAACTTTCTCTTTAACCTTTAACCCAAGAAATGTTGATTTGGGGCGTGGCTGGTAAAGTCTGGTACTCGAACAGGCTGACCTTATTAGCTCTAGGACTAGGGTTTAGACCACGTACACAACCAGGTAAACATTACACACAAGATGTACCACCAATATCATCATACGGGGATGGCTTAGTCTCCAGGCCAACCGAGCCAAGCGATACTCATCCAAGGGCCCTGTCTTACACAGAGTTGATATCAATCGCAACTTATTTGCGATTGATATCAATCGCAACTATGTATATAAGAGATTGGAGACTGCAAACTTGCGATTGATTGGAGGACTTGCGATTGATTCAGATCAATCGCAATTTTTTGTAAGACGGGGTCCTGTTGTAGTGAATACACTTACTGACAAGTGACAACGGTTTCGAATATGAGAATATAGTCCAGTAGACGGTACATGTACATGACCTGGAAAAGTTGATAAGTACGAGGTTTTTTTGTTGATTTGTGTTCTAGATGGGTATTGAAGTAAATTCAGCTTGGTTGCCAGCTTGGCAACCTTGAGCAACTTTTGTAATAGTCATATTAGCATAATCATCTATGTGCAATATGTAATAATGTTGCTAATCTCAATCCAGGAAGCCTGAAACCATGGATAAGACGAGTTTTCAAGGGTTTTATGTGACAAGGAATTCATTTATGACACCAATTTTTATTTTAAAGTAATACAATTGTCTTAAATAGCATAATTAGCATAAAATGTAAAATATATGGACTTCATTGTCATTGTTTATCTATAAAGCCTACAAATGGTGCAATGCAACATTGTAAATCACTTTTGAAAGATTAATCATTAATTCATGAGAAGATATTCCATGTATATGTAGTATAATTAGCCTAATTAGCATAATAATCTAATTAGCATATATGTGCAATATGTAATAATGTTGCTAATCTTAATCCAGGAAGCCTGAAAACAGGGATAATATGACTTTTCAAGGGTTTTCTATGACGAGGAATTCATTTATGACACCAGTTTTTTATTCCAAGCTGAATTTACTTCAATACCCATCTAGAACACAAATCAACAAAAAAACCTTGTACTTATCAACTTTTCCAGGTCTGAAAAACTTCTACAGGACTAATCGAAGAAAATACAGAGAGGGTAAGATTGGTGGAGAAAATTATACTGAAAAATGATACCGTAAAAAATTATAGTTGCAAAGATGCGGATGTGTTGTCACAAGAACAAGTAATGATACACAAACAAATCAATATATGATTTTCATAATCGACTATGAGAGTACATTTGAAACAAATAGGTAAAAGTCTATATAATATTGCACATGTAAAATTCATCTCTTATGTATGAAAAATAAGAAGCATGTAGGCCTATGGTTTTATGAATTATGCTAATGATATATATATATGTTGAGATTATGATGGAAGAATTACTAAACGAGAATTGGAAAAAAGAAAAGGAAAAAAAAAAACTGTTTCATTCCCTGGTGCAAGGTAATGTATTGATAGTCATATTGAAATGTGGATTGTTCACAAGTTGTTGCTATGTCGGGTTAAAATTCATGTAAGCTCCGAGGTCATCGAGTCAAATCATTGTAATTAAGTAATGAATGTCCTTTGAAGATTGATTTCAATCGCCTTGGACCTATTAAATATACACGGTTAATGACCACGTAAAATAAGCGTCGTTACCAAGCCAATCGTGTAGGAATTCAATACGTAATTCAACTGGTTACTAAGTCATTTGCAATGTAATCTGAAACAAACATCAATCATTATTATTCTCCTGGTATCCAAGTATCGGTATTGTTACTTGATCAATGCTCTGAACATACAGTAGTGAGTGTTAAATAATGTTATATAGAGCAGCCAAACGACATGCATCACAAGAAAATTAAATTTATTTGCCTAGTTGCAGACGGAAACTCTTGTCATACCTTGGAAGTAGGCATAGAGTTATACAAAACTTATTTGCCCCTCGGTGTCTGCTAGTGGGTTACTCTTGAATTTGGCGTTGTGCAGTTACGGATGAACATGGACAGTTGAATAGTTCATCAGGATTAAACTTGTCCTTCTTCAGTGACCAGTACTTGTCAAGATTTGATTTGAAAGAATTGAGTGATGGACTTTCTGCCTTGTGCGTAACCTTGTGCGTAAAAATGTCTGCACTCTAAGACTATGCTGACAGCATACTACATAGGCTTTGTATACCAAAGCTACTCCAGACACAGCCATGACCGTCTGAGTTATAGGCTCTACTCAAGGATTTAAACATTGTGGTAAAGTGTCAAATTAGAGTTTGTGCCTGTAGACTAAGCTAGCTCTGACAGACGATACATGCGGGCATGTTTATGTTTCCTAATCCTCCTACTATAATTAGCCTATTAACATTAATAAAGAGTGTTTATACACCATATAGATTACATACGTGTATACAACATTCAAGGTTTGTGAAGCATTGAGTGTTTGAATAGACATGAACATTTTTTGGATGAGAGACAAGAGTTTCTTTCTGCCAAGTATAAAGGGGAAGTCCATCCTGATATTAAGTTGTATTTAGTAAAAGCAGAAAAATGAGAGAAACAGGTAAGTGAAAGTTTGCACGAAAACAGATTAAAATTCCGAAAGTTATGATTTTGTTGAAGGTGCGACCAATCATACGCAAATTGGCAACGTTTCTTGCCAAATTTCATAAACTTTCGTTTGCTTAATTATTGATAACGGGATATATCGTTTCTTACAGGGGTTGTATAAAAACATATTTTCGCTTATTACATTTAGGATGAATGAGATTGACAATTTTCTAAAGGATTTTTTATTTTATTTTTTAGTACAGGGCAATGGAAGGCTAGTTGGCAAATTGGCAAATTGTGTTTGAATGATCGCACCTTCAAAAATTCATAACGTTCTTGTTTTTAATCGTTTTTTGCTCAAACTTTAACTGACCTGATTCTCTCATTTTTCTGCCTATATTTAAATCAGCTTAATACCAGTGTGGACTCCCCCTTTAAAAGAAGATTGTTTTCCTCGAGCAGTGACATACATCATGGTTCGTTTAATAGCCCGGTCGAAGCGGTTCTTGCCATGTTTTATTCAAATTCTTTATCGAATCTCATACACTTCCAAAAACAGAGGGAAATCAATCAAGCCCACATACTCACATAATACATCGACTATGAAACCGTTAGCCGTATCAGGTCAGTGTACAATGCACTATCAATGTGCGTATATGTTCGAGAAGGAAATAGATACAGAAAATAAAGGCTATAGTAACATAATGCTAAAAGACAACATGATTATGTATAGCAATTCAAAGCGAGAGTTAATGAATAAATGACTTTTAAAGGGGTAAACAAACTCAGTACTGGGCAATCAGTTAACATTAAAATGTTAAAAGAACTCATTCTCAACAGACCTCAATACTACTTAAAGAATCATAAATAGAAATCTTTTTTTAATGCCCCCATGGTATTAACAAAAATGCTATTTCAGTTTAGAAGCGATTTAGGGAACTGACGATCAAAATAATATAAGCCTTGCCTCTTAAACCTTGAAAACCGGGTTTTGTAAGCATTATTTTTTACGGTCGTTTAGATTGTTGCTTGTTATGTAGTCGCTATTCATTTACTGAAACAAAATATTTTACGATATTTATTCTAAAAGATAAAACACCTTTCAAGGGCTATTCGGCCAAGGTGAATGCTGAATGCTTCTTTCCATTCTTAAAAAAACATGTGTTCTTTATAGGAGGTTCATTATTTACTCAGTGATTTTAAACCACAATTTTCTGCGCTCCTGTAAATTTGATTTAAACATCCTTTTTAAAGGTGTGATGTGGGAGGAAATTCCATGTTGAGACTGAATCACCAGGGGATTTCCCATACTTATCCGAATATTAACGAACACCTTTCAAGGGCTGTTCGGTCCAGTTGAATGTTGATTTCATTCATAGAACAAACAAATTGTGTTCTGTATAGGATGTACATTTCTCAGCGTTTTAAACCACAATCTGCGTTAAATAATTTCAAGTATATATGGCACTTTACTAATGTATTTTGCCTAAAAACTTTGAACAAATTGCATTTACCGTACTTCTCATTATTAGCATATGATTTGACAAAACTGCGATATGCTTCATTTTAAGTAGACCTACACTGAACAAGATTTGGTTTGTATAAGATCTTTTAGTTAATATCGCTTCCAAGAGTCCGTTGTTTATCTTTATATTTATTCATTGTTTGTTTTAAGTACCTGAAAAGTATTTATACCCGTGTTATGTACTTCATATCTAATCGAAATGGTTTGTTAGTTAAACAGCAAATATATATTTTTAAATCTTACATTAAAAATTAATGAGACCAGTGGTCTCGTACCCAAGAGATTCCGGGTTCGAAACCAAGTCGATGCACTAGTGTCCTGGAAAGTGGTGAGACATCCATGATTAATCCTCAATACCAAATCCCTCAGAGATGACTTAAAGCCGTGAGTCCCCTGGTTGCTTACTTACATTCAAGCATACACATGCTTCTTTAGCAGTCGGGTAAAACAAACATACAGAATTAACATGAAATCATTGAGATAGTTCACTCGGTAAATCTGACTGCATTATGTATGTTAAAGACAATCACTATATGCATGCTAACTGTGCGTAATCAAGTAGATTTGTGTTGTTGAGCAAACATTAAAGCTCTTTTATTAGACAGGTAGACAGACTTATAATAAGTGTATGCTCTCGAACGGGGTATAATCAAACATGCATTAAAAAGCTAGTGGGCTAATGGATAACACTAATGAATGTCAAATCTCCCATCCGCTCTCCCCCTCTCTCTTTCTCTCTCTCTCTCTCTCTTACTTTCACTGCCCTTGAAAAAATTATCGAGTATACTTACGAATATTCTGCGTCGCCCCCCCCCCTTCTCTCTCTCTCTCTCTCTCTCTCTCTGACTGCCCTTGACAAATTATTGCACGAGTTTACCTGCGAATATGCTCCCCCCTCTCTCTCTCCAAAATTTGCGCTACCCGTACACGACACGTATCTCTCCCCCTGTTTCTCCAAAACGCCCCTCCCCTTCCCACTTTCTCTCATCTCCCCTCTCTCTCTCTCTCTCTCTCTCTCTCTCTCTCTCTCTATCACTCTCTCAAGTAATCTTAATTTAGAACATATTATAGTGCAATTAATATTGATCGTAGTAACAACAGTGTGTACCCCTCTGTATGGGTAGCTCCTGGTATGAGAGGTGTACGCCACTGCAACTGTCGGGGTAAAAGACTTCCAAAATATTATGGTAAAACATTTCTTAAAGGGATCCGGTAACTTTGTCTCAGATTCTGAAACAAAATCCTGGATATAGCTCATGCTGCAATCATAATTATAAAGCTTTATGTGAATTAGGTCAGTCAGGAACCCCATGACTTTTACAAGCCGATCACCTGTCTGATTATCAAGATATTTATGATTGGAATTACAAACTTTGAAAACCGTTTGCCTAAGGGTTTTCATAACACTACAGTCTGTTGGGGAAAACGAGTATGGTAAAACCGGTCACTCAAAGATTTTTTACTTTTTTGAGACACTTCTTGATCATTTTGAAGCGCATTTTTTTTAGGGTTTCAATATTACACCATATCACAGACACTGATAACACGAAGGGCCGTGCATCTCAGATTTAACATTGTTAAACGATCCCTTTAATTTAAACCAACATCATGAAAATAAACTGCACACAGGTGAACAATCAAACAAGGGTCCATAGTGGACCTACCTGCTAGATTTCGACGACTACACATAATATGCCTATCATATGGAACTTTATATGACACCACTATATCTACTTTTCGTGAGGTTAGCGGTCCATAATAGTTCTGGTGTAGGGTATTCATCACAAACAGCGGGACGACAAATATTGCTAACAGGTTCAAGTTCAAATCACCCTCGTGGGAATGATATATGTAACACTGATCCTTCTCAAAGCCACGTCTGTCAGTCTACGACGCTGCTCTACATATCACAATGGATCAAAACAACCCTCTTTATGTATGTATGCCATGCAGGCACGGGTTGTTGTTAAAGTTAAATTCTGGTTTAAAAAAAAAGAATTCTCACAGAATCAAACGAAACTTACAATGAATGTTCAAGATTACAAATAAATGTAATTTGCCAAACAATTTTGGTAGAAAATGTATACTGGCTGAGTAATAAGCATAGAAAGATAAGGAAATCAAGGTTAGTACTAGCCCCGACACCATTTGTGTAGTCCCATATACATCTTTCTGTGTACAGTGCCTGTTACTTTACCAAGACTGGGCCAAGTTTATTATGATTTTGATGACTCCAGAACCTTGCAGTGCACACCAATACTTACATGCTACATTTGTACATGATCAACTTTTTATGATCCATTCAACACCTTTTCTTTCACAATGCAATCGCATGACTAGAAGTCAACGTTATCTTTAACTATTTGTTGTACACGATGCAGATAATATTCTACGTTATCATGTACTCAAAAGACACCCGTACAAATAATAAATATTTATTGACAGTTTTGAAGTATTTTTTCTTTCTAAGATATGTACATGTACATTACTTATTTATACTCAGTTCTCGATACATGAAACTGAATCATCAGTGTTTTTTCTCCTTTGATGATCTTTAATATTGTTTCAATTTCAATGATAATAATAATGATCATAATAGTAATAACAATAATAATAATAAACATATTAATAATAATAATGATAACAAAAATGATAAAAACAATATCAATTATCAATGTCATCATCATCTTTTATCAAGAATTATTATAACAAATTTAAAGAGACGCATACAAAACCAAATATTGATTATAACTATAATTCGTATCTTATCTAAATCATAGTATTCTGAATATCTTATCTAAATCATAGTATTCATAATATCTTATCTAAATCTGTCAAGTCTTTGTTTATGTCCTGTTTGGGCATACACCTCACTGATGATAACGCTTTAACAGCGTTATTTCTTAAAAGAAAACGTTTAATAATGAAATCAAGTACTCCATCTTGCGATCAAAAGATTGATAACGACATTTCCCATGCCAACGGCCAACGTCGCTCTATATTCTCACCATCTCATATTTGCGCATGAGACTGAGTAGGGCCTAATTTTTGCTATTTCATTTGACAACCGTCTATCCGAAACCCTTTCGTGATTTCTTGCAGACGACTCCATGTTTACCCTCTGCATGCAATCCAACCGGCCATTAATGCAGTTAATCCAATACGAATACATGTAGTTCACTTAACTGAAGAGTGGGTATGAGGGCATGGCCATCCCTTCTACAACAAACACAAACAGCATCACTATAAAAAGGGACGACTGTCTAAATAAGCATTACAATACTACCACTGTGTACGCTATGCCCCATTCGGGTCGAGTGGGTTGCTTTCATGCACAGTCCGAATCGTAGCATAAATACGCAGGATTATACCGAGCATTGTAGTATTATAATAGGGAAATAGATATGGTCAGTTAGAAAACGGCAGTATAACTCTTGATTTGTCCGACATATTAATCATAATACCCCCCAAACTGAAAATCTGCCTTGTTATACAAAGGAGATCAAATTTGACCGACTCATAACAACGCACGTTAGTTTGGAATGTTTACGAGTAATCCTATTAATAAACCACTGTGTTACTGTTAGCTCCTTAGCTGTTAGGTAGGATTTAATGAGATGAACTAATTAGTATTAGGGAGATAATGAGTTTAGGGTTATTAACAATAGACACTCCAGTGTCGATAATATCAATTAGCGAGACTTTAATGAAGTGGCTGTCATGCTATTTGACTCTTATCCAGTCAATTGATCTTGCCGCCAAACTTTGGAGTCTCTTCGTGGACATATTTATTTTATATTCCCCACTGGTTATTAAGTACCCTCTACAGTATGAACTTTCAGTAATACTATGGAGACAAGGCAACAACATATAATATGTGGGAGAACAAAGTTATTAAAAGCAATATTTCTTTTCTTCCGTCTTTTGCTCTTCTTCTTCATACCCACCCCGATGTCTGAATTAATCGGCTGTATAGTAAAAACAAAACCTATGATATTAGTTCACCAGATGAAAGTGTATTCCTTTCCTTTCTATACATTTAATTATGATAGTTTCCCTTTATTTGTGTATAGATTATTTTCTTATTTTTATACAAAACAGGGATGAAGATTACATTTTCTAAAATACAACCTGTTAAAACTTTCTCTGTACACATAGGGTTTCCTATGTCGATTAATGATGGAGCTATACCAATTCATCTTTTCAATGTCACTCCTGGGAATTGTCTTGGCCAGCATAACATATCCGTAAAACCATTCACAATAAAAGACAAATCATGGGTGACTGGGCATTGGAGTTGTGATTTTATTGTCCAGCTCATCCCACTCCTGCTATTTTATCCCTATTGTTCAACTAATAGCGGCTTCATTTCCATTTGGCCTTCCGAATCCTTGTCCAAATAATCCCAGGGGACATAGTAGCGCCATAACTATAACATAATAACACGCTTCTAACATGTTGTAACTTTACAGATGTATAGCTGTGCACAACATTGATCGGATTCAAATTGATCCTTCAATCTCAACTAAAGTTTCTGTATTATTATTGATCATGACGAACGAAGCGTTCAAATAAGATTAAAGTCCTCATGTCTAGCTGTTGTTTTTCAAGATATTGTAATGATAGTAATATTTATAATATTTTTATTAATAATAATAATAATAATAATAATAATAATAATTATTATTATTTTCATGATTCTTATCAATATCATTATTGTCATTATTATTTTCATTATTATTATCATTGTTATCGTTATTATTGTCATTAGTATTATCAATATTATCATGAGTGTTGTTGTTGGTGTTATTATTATAGGATTTCCCGGCCAAATTCGCGAGTTTGTCATTCAAATTAATTTGTCTTGTGTTCAAATTCGACGGTTTTAGTGCTGTCGGGTTTATCTCGGGTTTATATTCCTTTTTTTAGATTTCAAATCTATGAAGTTTTCGTTAGAATCTCTGTATGCTTCATTTCAATTAATGAACAAATTGCTTCTTTCGCTATTTGGTCATTCGATTTAGCGCAACACTATTTTCTGACATCGCGACGGTGTACTTTTAGCATTCTAATTCATTTGTAGCATTCAAATTAGCACTTTGTGCACTAAAATTAATCGTCAATATATAATTTATTTCTCGTTGTTTAAACACTTTTTATAGCTCCTTCTTTTTCTTTCAAGATCGTTTTTTTCATGTGTATTTCATCCTATTTTATTTTCTTGCATTTATACTCTTTATATACTTTTAGATTTATCAGATATTCATCAGCCTTTAAGTTTGATTGTTTAAAAAAAAAGACTTACTGTACATCTACTGACTTGATGGTCTCAATATTTGTGTAAATTTTCATGTAAGGAAGTTGTTTGTCTTGTGTTTCATCATAAATTTATCACAATTTCATTATGGAGGAAGGGTACAATATTGTGACTGGGGTAGGTGTTTTCGTGTCCCCACTTTTCCGGGGTATATGAACATGTCCGTTCAGAGATGCCATATCCCTTGTTTCGCCCCTTCTTTACCTAATGTCTGACTACAAACATATGCTTTGTCCTCAAAATTAATCAATTGAATAACAGAAAAGACCCCAATAGCAAATAATGCATTTAATTGCATTTTTTTTTAAAGATGTAAACGTGTGTTGCATTTTTTCCCCCTAACTTTCCTAACTTGAATACAATAATTAAAATACGAATGACAGGTGTTAATTTGAATGATAAAAATGACGCCTCGACAAGTGACGATTAATTTGAATGCTAGTTGAGCAGTTTTTAAATTGAATGACAGATCTATGAAATCCTTCGACCAAAATCCTAAATTAAATACAAAATCGGGAAAATTGAATGATAATTGGCATGGCAAAACTGATCTGCGCTAACTTAAATGCAAAGTAAATGAATTCGAATGACAAACTCGCGAATTTGGCCGGGAAATCCTATATTAAAAATAATAATATTAGTAATAACACTAAACCAATCATGTAATGCGCATATTATGATTTTTGGATGTGATGTCATTATCCCCAGCTTTAGCTTTGGTAGCAGTAATCAGCGCATCATGCATTTCAAGGTATAAATCCTGCCAGGTGCTCATTTAACACCTGGATGGAGAGTTGCAAATGAGGATTTAGTCTTGCCAAAAGACACAACTGCCTGACTGGGTTTCGGACCCTCAACCCTTGGATTGAGATTCAAGTGAATGAACCACTATACCACGACATCACCACTCAAAATATGGTCACGCTTTTGAAAGAAAAAAATCCTTATGAGTCGTTTCCTACTCTGTAGTGATTTGTTTTATGTAAAAGAATGTTCATAACAATCTATTGAATGAAAACATGCATTTTCTATCGGGGAAACAGACATACACACATTCAATTAAAAAAAACAGATTCTAACAAATATAAAATCCTCACCAGGCGTTTCCTGTTTTGTAGTGATTTGTTTGATGTAAGGGCATGTTCAAAACAATCTACTGAATCAAAGCATGTAGCTTTCTATAGAAACAGGGGGTGTTTCACAAAGATTCTAAGTCAAACTTATCTCTAAGTTGGACTTAAATATTATGGAGAGCCATTCGTAGCCTTATTTTGAAATATATTCAAAAGCAAAAATTCATGTATTTTATTTTCATAATTTCCACATCAAGAACATGAAATCTCCCATGATAATAGAAAATATTAATGATTTGAGTCAAAATGTTACGCATTTAAACATAACTTTTACAAAACATTTTCAAGGATGCTAATGGCTTTCCACAATTGTTAAGTCCAACTTAGAGATAAAGTTCAACTTAGGATCTTTGTGAAACACCCCCCAGGCGTGATAGACCTTGATATCCGCACACCATACTGGCCTTATCTTCACTGGCTGAATAAATATTAACATTAAAAAGGTTGGGCAAACAGACAACACAAATCACGAGCAGGTTGCTTATTTACATCAAATTCTTGATCAAACAAAAAAACATTTTACCAACAATCATCGGTATTCCGTTTAAATATTGAAATGATTAGCCCTTAAAGGTACTGCACTTTAGGTTTCGTGCATAATACAATGTATATAGCGTTTTTAACAGCAGGATTACAAGACAAAATGGAGAGACACACAGCCACAGGTCCATGTCTTTCCTCGGAAATTCACTATAACAATTTCTTTTGACGTGTGTACTCATTAATATATTGATGTTAAAAGAATGAAATAGCCTTAATATCTGATAACGATTGGGTGGGGGGGGTTCAGTCTCCGTATCCTATTACACGTTACTGCGTTTGAACCTGCCCCCTCCCTCAAATAGTCTACACAATGACCCCCCCCCCCCCCCTCCACCCCCGGAGTTGGGTCGACGACCTAAGTATCTACTCAATGTTGACGATACTTACGACGCTATGTAAGGTTTCGTTTCTCAAAATTCAGTCTGTACTCTGCACTGTAGTTTTCTTTCAATTACTGCACACAAAATGACAGTTACAAAAATCTGCCAGTACTCTCAACTAATAATCTTTTACTGAATTCGTAATATTCAGTTGTCAAGTACACTTTATATCTAGATTGGATGTTGAAATGAATTATGTTTCATGCAACGTCCTTCACTAAAACATCGTATGATCATTTTTATTCTCTGCGGCAATTTGGAAGCGTAAAATCTAGGCAGCAAGATGGAGCTCATGGCACGATGTGTATACGGTCAGAAGTGTCCTTTATTAAATAATAAATATACACCACAAACACTATATTTGCGGTTATGAATATATGAACGATAGTTGAATGTATGATATTCAACCTTGGGCGTTAATTGAAAATGGAGTTTGATGAATTATTAGGATAATGTTTAATGATTCATCATCTACCGTTGATTGATGCGGAAGAGAGGCGACCAGTGATCTATGTTCTGACAAGGTTATCCCCTCCAGCTGAAATTTGAATGTTTATCTGTACTTAAAGGTAAAGACCAGTATTATATTGGAAATGCCCCAATTTCAAAACATGAAATGGAAGCTCTTATTACCAATCATGAGAAAGAATATGTTTAGAATAATACATGATGATAAAATTTTGCCGGGAAACCGCCTACTAATTGATATATTTGGTAAATTTGTTTATCTATTGGACTGTGAGAGATAAACACACGTGTCACGTACGTGTGCGTAGTCCCATATACATCATTCTGTGTACAGTGCTTGTAACTTTACGAAGACTGGGCCAAATTTCTTATCATTTTTATGATTTCAGAACCTTGCAGCACACACCAATACTTATATGCTAGTTGATCAACCTTTTCTGATCGATTCCACAACGTTTCTTTCACAATGCAATCGCATGACCAGAACTCAACTGGTCTTTATCTTTAATGCTACTACCACCTACAGTTCAAGAAAACAGCTTGTTAAAATGGCGGTTTATATTACTCTCTCAGTCTCAATAAGGAATAAGGATGCCCCCACCCTTCACAAGGGAATGGGGCTATGATGTCCCAACTATGTGACCGTACAAACAAACAAAAAAGAATTCCAGAGAAGAACAAGAAAGATGTGGTTGCAATTATTAATGCGACGCAATTAGCTTTAAAATATTCTCTTAATTGATCTGGGGGCACCAGCCTCCTATACCCACCCTAGATACACCACTGAAATATACTAAATATCGCATCTCTCCATCCCCTTCTCTCTCTCTCTCATACACTTTAATTTTCATTCTATGAAAGAAAATTTCGATCTCACTTAATCATCATTGATCTTATAATTTCATAATTGGGTAATGAGATTTCATGTATAAAGCAAAGGAGATATCTCTTTGATAAAACAAATTAAGACTGCAATGTATTCAGGATTTTATAATGAATGTCAGCTTTCATAAGTCTCACGTTCCATAATTATGCGGTCGCTGCAAAACAGAACTGAAACTCTTAGAGACAATGTCATTATCAAGAGTATTGAACGTTATGTGCTTTCAAGGCTTGAAGTTAAAGGGATTGGGTATCTAAACAAACTGACCTGTATTTAGCTCATGCTGCAATCATTATTATGAACATTTAGGTCAGTCAGGAATCCCATGACTTTTACAAGCCGATCGCCAGTCTGATTATCAAGAAATTTATGATTGGATATCGAATTTTAATTTTTCGTTTTCCTAACGGTTTTTATAACACTACAGTCTATTGGGGAAAATTACTATGGTAAAACCGGTCACTCAAAGATTTTTACTTTTTTAAGGCCCTTCGTGATAATTTTGAAATTTGAAGCGCATTTTTCTTTAGGGCTTCAATATTACAACATATCACAAACGCTAATAACACGTAGGACCATGCATCTCAGATTTGGCATTGTAAAACAATATCTTTAAAGTTCAACACAATGAGTCGTTTTGGCACAAGAGTTTTTTTGTTAGACATTTTATCAGAAACTAAAGTGGATGCTATTCCTGGTAAAGGTCTGATCATACTTCAAACAAAGCTCGACTTAACTTTCGCTGAACAACAATCATCCTGTACAGCAAACCAATGTAGTCAAGTAGTTTCTTTGGTAATTAACTTTTTATAATTGCCAATAAACATTATATTTGTATATTGTTGAATTGAATGCACGAAAGAACTCTTTTCCATTCTGATTTTGTGCACGTTCTCATAATACCTGAGCGATTTATATTCCAAAGCATCACATATCAAGGCAAGATAAGTATTAACCATATAAGATAACTTGCTTATTTGCAAAACATGGTTGAAATACCTAATAACAAATCTGTTGAGTTTACTAATATTGCTAGCTGTAAGAGACTCACAACGATATACAAGCTGTTGAAATACAGTGACAAAAATCAAAAGCTAGAACTGTACTGTTATACTGCTTTGAAGACAACAGACAACGATGCAAATATGGAAAAAATCTACATGGAAATATGTAATTTTTTGTTATCAATGTGCCAAACAGTTGACAACTTCGGGAATGAATTTCATATCTATAGCAATTCAAGTCAATTACCAATGCGTGTCAAAATGACATGTGAATGGTACCATTTCCTTTATTCAGTCATGAAATTTGACAAAATATACAACAAAAGATGCTTTATATCCTTGTCGGTGTCTGTTAGTCGGCATTAGGCCCGTTCACACATAACAATTAGTGCGATTTGGATCGCGATGCAAAGGTCGATTATTTTTTTGCGACCGTTCACACATGTCAATTTAGTGCGAATTGGATCGCGATGCAAAGATTGATTCTTGTTGGCGACCATTCGCAGACAAGAAGAATACGCGCTCGACGGCAAGAACCTCCGAACTGCGCACGTGTGAATCTCGACGATGTATGCGCGCTTGGAATCCTGGGATTAAATAAATCGACTTTTGATTATCAATACTATTCACACACACACACACACAGCGCCCGGCAAACTATCGCGATTATTCTGAAAAATCGCAAGACTTACTGCGGATTGGATCGCGAAGATCAGTTAAATTATTCTGTCCACACACGCAAAAAACCAAATTTTGGATTGCGATGCAAAATTGATGTTTAAATCTCACTTTTTTTCTGCGGGTGTGAATGCCCCTAGTGTTTGCGTGTTCGAAAATATCTCCTGAATGGCCCGCAGAACTAAAACATGACAAAGTAACTGTCAAACTATTTTATGATGGTGATAGATTATATTCGCATTAGGAATGTGGACATTGTCACGCATTGTTCGTATCATGTTCGCTTTATCAACATACAAATAAATATTAACCGACAGGAAATATTACAAGATATAAAATGCTACAATGAAATACTGCTCATGACAATATTTAAAGATAAAGTAGAGTTCTGGTCATGTGATTGCATTGTGAAAGAAACGGTGTGGAATCTATCAGAAAAGTTTGATCATCTAGTATTAAAGTATTCGTGTGTATTGCAAGGTTCTGGAATCATCAAAATGATAAGAAATTTGGCCAAATATTGGCAAAGTTACAAGCACTGTACACAGAATGATGTATATGGGACTACACGAGCACATGGCGAAAAAAACCTGCCCCCGATTTTTACATGTTTCATGTCATATTTAGAATATGAAGGCATTTTAAGAGCCATCCTTTTCAGGGAACATGTTTAATCTGATGTTCTTCCACCCTTGCATAATAACAATAATAATGCTCACAAATTATTTTTTACCTCTTCCCAGAACTCAACCTTCTCTTTAAGTCGCGACTGTCAGATTGTATACTCCAGAGATTGAGGAGGAGAGGGGTCTTCAGATGGTTACACACGCACAATAATACATTGGTATGATTTCTGCGCTGTTCACAGTTTCCTCTTTCATTTTGGGATGAGATAGTCAAACATAACAATGAAGTGATAGCTGAGGGTGAGGGTGGTGCTATTTATGGTGCTATCTTTTGATGAGGAGTATTGTTATTCAATTTCATTACTTATTCAAGTTATTACTTTTTTTTAACGATACATACAATCAAAGATGAATGAATTAGAGGTTTAAATTCAAGCACTATTGAGTGCATCCATTTATAACACCTACACCAGATCAATACGAGGCCGAATAAAGACTGACCAAAATTACACTGCACACTACGGCCGAAAATCGGTCGGTTTGGGGTATAGGTTTGGAGTCAGTCTGTGTGACTGAGGCAAGATATCACAGGTAATCTCAATGTCGCCGCGATTCGAGAAAATCTTATAGGACGCCCATTTCACAGTAATAGGGTATTACATTATTCTGCTGCAACGGTCCCATGCATTATAAAATGTGGGGGCTGAAACGGAAAATGGCGACGGGGAATAACAGAGAAGGAGATAAATTACCAAGGGAGAGGATGGTAATGGCAAATGGGAGCCATTAATGGATGCATGTAGAAGACTAACTTAGTCCTCTGGGAACTAGTTTGTCATTGGTGAACCTGTTACTCGAAGCTGGGTTGATTATCAACATAGAGCACATGAATTAGAACCATGTCAAGAATGATATCCACTTAGTTCATGATGTCAAAAACTAAAAGCCCAAATAGAAGAGAAGAAAGTGGAATTCAATCTCCAGCTAAATGAGATATTTCAAATCGGATGTAGGGGCCTATCTCTCACCCCAATTAATGGACTTGTTAATGACTGCAGAGGGTAAAATGAATCAAAGTGTTAAGACGAGGAGTCTCCAACATTGTTTGCAAGATAGACAACTCCTTTAGAATCGTATAGGAAAAAGTGAACATTAGAAAGGACGAGATTTTATGGTGGATACAAGAAAAACAAGTTATGTTCCATTTAGTGATACAAAGTTGAATGTTATAAAATAGCTGCTTTTACCTATCTTCCATGTCCACTATGAATGTTAAACGTGTACTATTTCCATGATTTCGGCCTTTATAATAAAAATGAACATCCATGAAACAGAATCTTAAAATTACAATCATAAATGGATACTACTACTACTACTACTATGAGTACTTCATCTCCTCCTCCTCCTCCTACTACTACTACTACTACTACTACTACCGGCTGACATGCATACAAGAACAAACAAACTTTTTTAATATAGGCTACCCCTGATGTGGTGGGAGTCCTTGGACGATATTTTCTTTAGTATTCGGGACTTTCGGGTATTTACATACATGTATACAAAACTTTATATTTCAGGTCGAGATTAGAAAAGGAATAGCATCAGTTTTATTCCGATTCAATTTGCCAGTACACTCATTTAAATAACTACGAATGTGCGTGTAAATGTAGATATGACAGGGTTCCCAAAACCACCCCGGGTATTTTATATTTTTTGAACGTATAAAGGAATTAAATTGCGCGCAAAAAAAGGGCAGTATGCACTGAGCTGGTGTTATTAGATAAATGTGACCCGCAAGACACTTAACGTCATTATCTATAAAATAACAAAAAATCAATAAAAATATTTTAAAAACGCGGCGGTTTTGCTGCATAAAATTCTGAACGGGGCCTTATTGAACACTATACACACATCTATATACATATCTATATAAACCCATTAACATTTCTAAGTGCATCTCGGCTTTCCCTTTAATTCGATACGAGTCTAGAGCACCCAGATCCGGAGTAGCAGGATATCTCTCGATTTCCTGACACAAGACGGATACATACTTTTATTTTATTTCTCTATTAACATCTTATCAAACAGTCTGTTCATGTTTCCCTTCCTTTCATATTTTACATGTGGTATTAAATTCATGATAAAAACAGGTCTGTAACGATCTGAATGTCTTTATGGGTTGGCTGTATTATGGTTAATCCTATCATTCATCTTTTTTTGTGGTAATTTCTTCATTTTACAATTATTGTTTTGTTTTGAAATTTCTTCTATAACTAATATTTTCCTTCCCTTCGTATCTTACCCGCACTCTTAAAATGTTGGGTAAATTTAGTTGGGTAATTGTTGGTTGGTTAAAAAAATTCGTTATTCTGGGCTATTATTACCCATTTAAGCATTTAAGTGTTTTAACCAATATTGGGCAATTATTTTTACTTAATTATTGGGCGGATATTTACCAACAGTATTGGTAAATGAGGGTTGGGAACCAGTTGCCCCGTAGTTGTGTAATTTTGCCACATTTCCTTTGCGAGTTGGGTAAATTTTGTTGGGCAACTGATGGTTGGGTAGAAATTCGCCTAGAAATTTACCAACATTATTTTGCAAATTAGGATTGAGTAATTTTTGCCTGTAGTTGTGTAATTTTGGCACATTCCCACTGCGAGTTGGGTAAATTTCGTTGGGCAACTGATGGTTGGTCGAGAAATCGTTTCCAAGGTTGGGTAATTTTTATCCCAATCTATTTCAGGGCATTATATTTACCCAATTATTATACATTTAGCAACAACATCGTTCCAAGGAGTTGAGAGCAATTTACCAAGTAGTTGGGTAATTGTTAGATGCTGAGGAATATTACTCATCACCACTTACCCAATTTGACTTTGCTCAAATTTTGTTTGCTCATATTTGGGTAATAATTGACCACCGCCTCTTACCCAATTTTACTTTGCTCAAATTTTTGTTTGCTCATATATTGGGTAATAAATGACCACCGCCTCTTACCCAATTTTACTTTGCTCAAATTTTTGTTTGCTCATATATTGGGTAATAATTGACCACCGCCTCTTACCCAATTTTACTTTGCTCAAATTTTTGTTTGCTCATATATTGGGTAATAATTGACCACCGCCTCTTACCCAATTTTACTTTGCTCAAATTTTTGTTTGCTCATAATTATGCTGAGTAATAATTACCCATCACCACTTACCCAATTTTACTTTGCTCAAATTTTTGTTTGCTCATATATTGGGTAATAAATGACCACCGCCTCTTACCCAATTTTACTTTGCTCAAATTTTTGTTTGCTCATATATTGGGTAATAAATGACCACCGCCTCTTACCCAATTTTACTTTGCCCAAATTTTTGTTTGCTCTTATGCTGAGTAATAATTACCCATCACCACTTACCCAATTTTACTTTGCTCAAATTTTTGTTTGCTCATATATTGGGTAATAAATGACCACCGCCTCTTACCCAATTTTACTTTGCCCAAATTTTTGTTTGCTCATATGCTGAGTAATAATTACCCATCACCACTTACCCGATTTTACTTTGCTCAAATTTTTGTTTGCTCATAATTGGGTAATAATTGACCACCGCCCCTTACCCAATTTATTTTGCCCATATTTGTGTTTGCTCATATGCTGAGTAATAATTACCCATCACCACTTACCGAATTTTACTTTGCTCAATTTTTGTTTGCTCATACATTGGGTACTATTTGACCAACGCCTGTTACCCAATTTCACTTTGCGCCTTTTTTTGTTTGCTTATATAGGGTAGTAATTGACCACCGCCTTTTACCAAATATATTTAGCTCAATTTTCTTTAGCTCACAATATGCTGTGTAAATATTGCTATGAAAAATTGAAATTATCTCTCCTGTAATTGTAACCATTTACTTCTATTTTAAAATTATAATAACAGAGTGTTGAAGCGACGATGAATTTGTGCGAGTTTGATGCTGAAAGAGTCCAAGATTTATCTTTTGTGAAAACTGAGCCATCTTAACCATGTAGGCCTATAGAGTTACATAATCTACGTAAGTAATGATCATGGAACGTACACGCTATCATCGTCAATTACGCGCATGCGTAAATGGCAGTGGAAACCTTCGATGGGGACTAGACTTACGTTTAACCAGACTTGGGTAAAGTTTGCCTGGTATTGGTCTTGGGGTAGTATAGCGCGCACATGGTCTGGTCGCTCGCGATCAGCATGCCATGCGCAGTACTATTTCTATTTACTCGGTATAGCCGGCGCGGCCGTCCCGGCCCGGGAGCTCGAGCTATATGATACACCAACGTAACTAGCAGCCTGTACGTACGTACGTATACGCATCATATCGGAGTCTTGCATGCTAGAGCCTGAGGGTCTAAAAATGGAGCTCGACAACTGCTGCGGAGATAGTTCAAGTGAAGATGGGTTCATAGACCCTCTCACCAAAATCGTTCAAAGGTGGGGATGTCCGTCAGTGTTAAAGATACTAGAAGGTACGTTCACATCTTATTGAGATTAGAAGTTTAGAACATGATCAACAGGTACTTGCTGTAGACTTGTTCCCATATCCATAACACATGGGCAACATGTAGACTAGTTCTATATGCCTCAGCAATGGTTAATGAATACGCTTCAATTCAATTGGTCTATTAAACTTTGCCTCAAATTTGCTCTTTTAATGCATGTGTTACTAATCCAAACTAATATTTGATTGATATAGATATCAAATTCAAATTGTACTGTTTCCATGAATTTTAGATCACAAATGAATAGATCTAGATCTATTTAAAAATATTTTGTTCAAGATTTTACAAAACCCAAAGGCCAAAACCCGGATTTCTGTGCTGTTTCCTGCTACAATACATACATAACACAATACCCTCCATTTTCTATGGATCATGGGTTGTATGGGGTCCAATCACAGAACTCTTAAATACGTAGTTAAGAGTTCTGTGGGTCCAATACATTGGACCACATACTTGTAGGTGTGTACCCAGATAGTATTACAGTACGTGGGACTGGTGTAATTTTGAACAATTATCTCTGTTATCTGAAATTGGTATTACTATACTAGATCTAGTCTAGGTCTAGATCTAGATCTAGGCCTACTTATATTTAATAATCAACACTGAACTGAATGATTCATCAGAAAATTGAAGTTGTCAAATAATGTACAATTTTATGAACATTATTTTGTGGAAGATTATCTTTCATTTTCCTGTAGATCTAGAAGTCTAGATTTCAAAAAGTGAGACAATTTTTCTTGCCCATTGCCATGTTAAGGATTTTGCCCTTTCATTTTCTACAGGACTTTGAAATCCAAACACTCTAAAAAAATGTTGGGCAAGTGCCCAATTTTTACCCAACATGAGGGCACTTATGTGTCCGACTAACTATTGGGTAAATTAAAGATTTTGCATGATTTACCCAGTGTTGGATGAAAAGAAAATACCCAACTTTTAACCAACAAAATTTACCCCAATAGGAAATTCACCCAATTCTCACCATAATGTGTAGTATATTCGACACTAGTTGGGCAAATTATTTCATCAGTAACTACATGGTTGGTAGAAAATAACCCAATTATTGGACAAAAATGACCAACTTTAATTTGCCCAAAAATATTACCCAATTATTTCATCGGTAACTACATGGTTGGTAGAAAATAACCCAATTGTTGGACAAAATTTGCCCAACATCAGTTTTACCAAGTAACACCTACCCAACTTATTTCTGACCTTTTATTAGGTAACTTCATACAGTAAATGGTTGGGAGAAATTATTTGACAAAAACGCGCCAAACTTTGATTTGCCCAGTAACATCTGCCTAACTACAGAGCATAGACTCTACATCCTCTTGGTTTTAAATGGGGCTATTAATTATGTGCTATTGCGATATTCCTTGTCACAACTAAAAGGCAGTTGACCCACATTTTAGCCCATATTAATAGCCTAATTCAAAACCAAGAGGCTGTGGTGGTTTTCGAAATTGCAGTGACCTCGCTGTAGTACACGAATGGGCACAATTTTTAACATGGGTACATTTTTTCTCATTTAAAAAAATCTTTTTCTGAAAATAATTTTTAAATATGGAAAAATTACAGATGCTTAAGCCACCAAATTATGCCCACAAAATTGTACACTATTTTACTACATGTCCAGATTTCAATGAAATCATTAGAAACTTGGGACATGTACATCTATCTTGCAAGTTGCAAAGCCAACGAACTGATTCGATTTTGGGATGGAGGTGCACATGGAGGAAGGACATTCGTTAGTACAGGATTAACTGTCCTATTTTGCTTCATATCAGTGAAATGTTCCAGCACATGCATTTTGTTTAATGTTTCACACCACTGAACAATAAGCTGTACAAAAGAATTATTAAACACCACAAATTATCTTTTCTAGGATAAACAATTGTCAGTTGCCTCTATTCAAGGTAACACACTATAATTTATATATGGTTGTATGGTACTGTAAGTGGCCTGTGAAAGGCTTGAGTGCTAGACTTTTTGAGAAACCCTGGTCAGATATAGCTAGGTTATTTGTCATACTAAAGCTGAGAAACATGGCTACTAATGCAGACAATATCATGGCAGCCGCAAAAGGTTGAAAAAAACAATTACCGGTATGGCAGTTTAAAGTTGAAGTAATAGGCATGACAGTGCACATGGAGAAGACACATATGATTATCAATGAATTAGTAATGTTAATTAACCAATCAGCATACATTGACCTCTATGCTAACTCTCAAATCATTCTGATTCATTTGGTAAGTTGAATGACTTTCTTTGAAATCAAATTCATTGCTGATGCAACTAATCTTTATACTTTAAATAGGCCCCTACATTGTTAAAAATTAGGCACAATTTGACTAAACTAAGGTGATTACTAGTATGACTTTAGAAAAGGTTTCCATTCTTAATTTGATTGTGTGGATGTTAATAACATCACCTGAAAATAAATAGCAATTAGTTGATACAATTCGCTAGTATGATCTAAAAGTAAGTTTTCTATACGAAGACCAAATTTTCGAGAAAATCGCATTTGAAAATTCAGATTTTCATAGACCCTTGTGGAATAAGAAAACATTGATTATGCGATTTATTCAAAATGGAAGATATTTTAGCTGGAACATGAGCAAATGTTTACAGCTTATCATTATCTAAAACATATACTTTTGTTTAATTTGCGCAACCATACGTGTTTGTGGTATTATATGAAAACAATCAGTTTATGCTGCACTAAGCCTTATTTATCAATCTCTCCCTCTTCTTCTCCAGAAAATGAAGTTGATGTGGAAACCCTTCCCCTTCTAAGTGAAAGTATAATCACATCCTTCATACCCAAGATTGGACCTCGATTGAAGTTTCTCGCTGGGTGGCGTGCAGAGGTAGGCCCTAGATGTGGCACAATATCTCACTATGGATAGTTACAGATGCTTTCAGTGTCTTGATTTAATTAGGGGGGATATTTCTTGCCTATTCCATCATTTAAAATACACACATACAACAACCAGGGGAAAAAATGTAAGTATAACATGCATGCAAGGGGCATGTAGACTAACATTTCGTACATTATCGGGATATAGAAAACATCTCATTTCAAAGCACGCTGCACGGATAAAGACGTCAAGCACAACTACAAAAGCAGTTCCAGATCACCAAAGTGAAACCTGTTATGAAGGATCTGTTCTAGGAAAGAATAACAACACTGAAGGGAATTTGGAACAACTGCACCAGGAAAAGGCATTGTTTGTTGGAGAAAGCAGTGAGCAGGAAGATGTCTCTTTTGAAACGCAAACAGAGAGACTACCTGATATTGCAGCAAAGTTTGTAGCAGAACTCAGGGCAAGGACTAATGTGCCTGCTTCACACACCAACAAGGTCATTCAAACCGCACAAGATTTGGTTATTTCTGTGTTACAAACTGTGCAACAGGATGTGATGGATATCTTAAGTGAGCCACAATATGCAGCTAACAGTGAGCTGAGATCTGATATACAAGATGCATGTATTCGAGAATTCAAAGAATCCATTTTCAGAGCTCATGTCAGATACTCAACAGAAAAAATATTTCTCTGAGAAAGGTGATTTCATTCAGCCTTGTGAGGTGTTGTTGGGAACTTGCTTAAAACCAAAAATTGATCAAAAGACAGGTGATCCACTGCAAAGCACACAAAAAGAAACCTTTCAATATATACCACTAGCTGACACTATTAAACAATACTTAGAGCGACCAGGAGTAATGAACGCCATACTGTCTCAAAAAGGATCAAAAGATAATGATGTTTTGTATTCATTCAAAGATGGTCACTATTATAAAAGGCAGGAAGCTACTGCTAGACAAGACTGTGAATTCTTAGTGCCTCTGTTGTTGTACAATGATGAGTTTGAGACAGCCAATCCGCTTGGGTCAAAACGCGGCAAACACAAGGTAAGTGCCTTTTATACAAGTGTGTTATCCCTTCCCAGGAAATACCAGGCTAGGCTGGAAAATATCATGCTCACAGCTATGATCACATCTCCGCTTTTGAGTAAATATGGCATCTCAGAAGTTTTGAAGGTAATCAAGGATGATCTGCAGCAGATGTGGACTGATGGACTCATTATCAAGTGCAAAGAGTTTGAGGGTAGGGTCAAATCCTACTTATTCCAAGTTGTAGGGGACAATCTTGGCATTCATGCCATGCTGGGATGTACAACCTGTTTCCGGGCCAACTATTACTGTAGATTCTGTAGAGGCCATCGCTCGTTGCTTCAGAAACAGCCAAAAGAGGATGCCCAATATCTCCGTGATGAAATAAACTATGATACAGATCTTCAAAAGCCCTTGTCAGAATCTGGCTTGAAGCATGCAACAGTTTTGAATGAATTGCCTTACTACCATTCCACTCAAAACTTATGTCCAGATGTAATGCATGATTTTACAGAGGGAGTCTTGCCCCTGGAAATGCACCTTGTTTTGAGTAAACTTGTTCAGAAGGGTTTCATAACACTGGATGAGGTGAACAGTAGAATATCCTCATTCAATTTTGGCTTTGTGGACCGCAAAAACAGACCAAGCCCAATCAGGCAGGCATCACTGAAGAATCCATATTCTACAAGTGGACAGACATCAGCACAGATGACGTGCCTTGCATACAACATCCCTCTCATGTTAGGAGACAAGATTGATGAGATGTGTGATGAGTGGGAACTCTTACTGTCAATCATTGACATCTTCAAAATCATTATGAGTCCCAGTATCAGTAAGTCTGCCATCTATGTCCTGAAGGCAATGATTGATGATCACCACAGGCTCTTCATGCAGCTCTTCCCTGAAGCTAGTCTAACTCCGAAGCAGCACTTTCTTGTGCATTACCCACGTGCACTGAAACACCTTGGGCCACTGACCCAGTATTCAGCATTGCGTTTTGAAGCAATGCACAGACCTTTCAAGCAGATTGCCAGTGTATCTTGCAACTACCAAAACATTGTCAAAACATTGGCTAACAGATACCAAATGGCACGGTGCTACAGGTCAGTATCAAATCAGTCACTGGATAGCCAAGATATCAATGTGTCACAGCAAGCTGCAGCAATGCTTGGTGATCTACTTGATGATGAGGCACTTTGCAAAAAAATTAACTGTGGAAGGGGAACCGAAGTTACAGTTGCTGGGAAAGTGGACATTCATGGATATGAGTTCCGGGCAGGTGTTGATGTACTTCTATATTGGACTGATGATGATGGACCCACGTTTGGACGTGTTCAGCATATTGTAGTGGTGCAAGAAAAGTTGTATCTGCTCCTTCGGCTGTATCAGACCTTGTACTTCAACAGACATGTTGAAGCATTTGCAGTACAGGTGGGCAGAGAGGAAGCACAAGCTGCTGTTGAATGGTGTGACCTGTTTGATCACAGGCCAGTCAATGCTGTCCAGTCCTATAGTGGAAGAGGGCGCTGCTTGTATATTGTGGTGCACCATTCATTCATCTAGGAACAAGAAGGTACGTGTAGGCAACCCGTTGCAAGCAAGTGATATATTTTTACAACTAGACATTACAGGTGCACTTGCAAATTTTGTCTTAGAGAACAGAACCAAAACAAAGCAAAAGAAAGAAACTGTTATTCCAATTACAATTATATCTATGAATCAGTTCTTAGTGTATCATTCTACACATTTTGATTGAAAAAATAGCTAAGAAGCTAACCTTGATCGATCTGTACTGACTTGCTAACAAATTTTGATTATTCCAATGAAAATTTTACAGTAAATATCTGGTTTGAATTTTTTAACTCGTTATTAACTTCATTGTTTCTGTATCTGAAAATGTGTCTGTTATATTTGCATTCATTCATATTATGTTGTAATTTCTTAAATGTACCATGACTCATGCCAAGTTTTTCTAGCATATGTACTTCATTGAGGCCCCGGAAATGTGCTATTTTTTACCAATGCATGTTCCTGCCTAAAGTGAAAGTTCCTAACTGGATATTATTATATTATAGATGTACTGAAGAAGCTTCCGCTCATGAGTGACCACTTTTCAATTATGGGTTTGCTTTAAATAGGACAAGGGTACAGAAACAGTGAGAATGATTTTCCCCTTCAAGGAATAAACTTGATACTAAAGTCTAACCTGGGGCTGTTTGTGTCATTAATAATGTAAAAAATAATCAGTCATTTACATGTACATTGAAAGTTCAATTATTTTTCATTTTTTTATTGTAGTATCATGCTGCAAATCAACAAAGCATGGAACAAGCATCAACGTCGACAAGAAGCCCATCAGTGTTCTCCTTAGATGACTGCTCAGATCTCTCTTGTGTAACAGGAAGTGAGTGGAGTCCCAGACAAAGCCCTTCCCAGCCCAGTTTGGATACGCCACTTTACGACTCCCCAGAATCCAAGAGTCCTGATCAACATCCTCCCCTGAAACGGGTCAAGAAAGTGCATTTCGTAAGTTTATGTATATAGTGGGCTGATACAATTGAAGAGTGGGCATGTCGAGTCACCATCATTCATCAGTTTTTATGCCTCCAACACATAAGGGTGCCGGAGGCATTATGTCTTGGAGTTATCTGTCTGTCAGTATTTCTGACAAGCAGCAGGGCTCAAAGGTGAAAGGTCAGTTCAAAGGTTATTCAAGTTTTTACTAAAAATACCATTTTATTTCTACATCTGCAGAATGGCTAGTGATATGATTTGGTAGGTACATTTTGGTATGAATGAATAAAGGAATGTTATGGAAAATGTTTGGTTGGGGTTATGGGTTTTAAGCTAGTCTAAGGTCAGTTTCAAGGTTTCATTGAAATTTTTTATCAGAACAAAGTTTGCAAGGAATGCCCAGTGAGTGATTTATGATGGGCTTATTGTAGGAGGTCGGACAGCCAGAGATATACCCACCGACTGCATGCTGTCACATTTCACTTGTTTATTCTGAATTTACTGATCTTTAAAAAAAAAATCCTTTATCTGTTGCAGAACATTGCTTGTATATTGAGAGAGACCACCATGGGAAGAGCAGCATTAAGGAACATCAATGCTACAAATCTCTGCAGCAAAAGGGACCGGCATACTGTTGTGGATATGTTGACTCAGTACCTGATACGGGAGTATGGTACCAAGCCAAGCTCATTTGTGAAGGCATCAATGGCCCATGCCATTGTGACAAGCTTTCCTTTCTTAAAAGATCCAGAATCTCCACTTGGCTATGTAAGTCCTGTCCATGAATTGCTTTCCTTAATATATGTGACCTCAGGTATGGCTCAGATCACCACTTTTTTCTGGACTGATTTATGGATTGATTCTTACCACAGCGGGCATTTATTACTTGGAGGTGCCTTAATTCTTAGGTTGTCCATCCATACCTCCATCTGTCCCTACCCCATAGACCCCATTTACAAGAAAGTGAAATTTTATGAGAAGTTTCTGTTTGAGCCAGAAGCAATAAGCTACTTTAAGGTCTAAATCAAATAAATTATGTGTTTATGCAATAACTTTTGGAATACTGGATCATATTATTTTGTGTAACTTGCTATGAAGCTTCCTCAATTTTGTTATTCTTGTATTTATTATATTGGAGATGCTCAATCAATTGCATGTTGTATCACATTATCACAAGCATTATAAGAGCATCTCTGGCAATAGTAAATTTGACAGTAGACAGGCCTGAAAAGCTTACAAATAATGAAAAGCTAATATGGCATCAATCACTAAATCGTGCAATATTTTTGTTTATTTTTACCACTTGTTTATAAGTTATATTATCCAGTAATGACACATCTCTTAATATTTAGACTTTTGTCTGCATGCCATTGAGTAATGGATATTCACAGAATTATCCATCATTCACTTTGTTTTTGCAATGACTTGATGACATTGCTGGAATATAACAGTGTGCAGTTAGAAATAGGTACTTAAGAGGACAAACCTTGTTATTGCAAACACTGACATATGTAACAAAATATTTAAATGTACAGTTTACACTGGAATTTTATTGTGCTTTTATTTGATTATTATTAATGTTTAACAAATGTTGTTGAGCATTACTGTTTTTGAAGTTGAATTATGAAGGAATTTTAATTTATTTGAGCAGGAGGCCTGGTACTGCGTGGGGGCCAAGGGACGGCCAGCAACAGGCTACCTGGAGGAGCATCTGAGGTACGTCAGAAAAAAGGAGAAGTCCCTGAGGGTACCAGTAGCTGAAGACGAGGCAGAGTCTCAAAAGCAAGGTATTCTGGCTACTTTTTCATATAGTTAAAGTTATGAGTTATTCAGATCCGTCTGATGAAGTCATGCTGTGCCATAACAAACTGGTGGGGCATGAGCAATGCCAACTAAAACCCCCCTTCCAATACAATCATCAAAAACTTGTTGATACATGCTAATTGTTGATTGTTCTGTTGCATTATATCCAGGAGATACTGATCTTGAGTCTGTGAACGATGATAACATCACGACAATGGAAGAATGGCTGCGTAACAACAAGGAGCCAGAGGACATGGTGAAGGACTACATGAAACAAACAGCAACAAAAAGACATGACTGGATCAAGAGAAGTGACTGTTGTGTGAAGAACATTCTTACCACATATCCCAGACTTCTCGATGCTGGAATGGTATGTGGACCTTGATTTTTCTTCTGCATGTGACAAGAAAGGACATTAAATTAAACTAGAGTCGCATGTTTTGAGAAGTAACTTTTTTGTTTTTTGGTTGCATGGGCAGGTTTACTTTAGCAGTCTCCTTAAAGGGATCGTTTAACAATCTGAGATACACGGTCCTACAGAAATCGTGCATCCCTATTGAACCGATAATTGTTAGTGTGTACCATTCAAATCCTTGCAAAATGGTAAAGAGAAGATGCAAATGAAAGATATCCTACCTTTCATCTGGCTTCTATAACTATCCTAACAATTACAGATTGAAGGAGATTTTGCAGAATTGTTCCCAGAGAAAGCAAACGCACTGTACCAGAAGTGGCCCACATTCTGTAACAAAGTAGTGGACTTCACCGAGAAAACTGGCAACTGGAGAAGTGCAAGAGCCGAATTCGAAAACATTCATGACCCTGGGAAACTCAGTCTTGGTATGTGGTGTCAGAACACACATTTGACAGTATTAGTGAAAATGACTTGGGAGAAAGTCAAAAGAATTTATTTCAATTACACTATATGATGTTTATTTTTGTGGCCAGGACCAAACATTGAGTCTAATATCCCCCCTGTAAGGAATTGAACTGAAATAAATAAAAGTGCTCTGAAACATATAATACATGTACAACATATGATAAAAACATGATTCCATGACAAAGGTTTAGCATACTTTTACTTGCTTGTTTTGTTTGTTTGCTTTTTGGGGTGGGGATGGTGGTTTAAAGCTCATTGGGAAGGCTATGCTGAAGTTTGTGCAATTTTGATTTCTTTACTCAGAAAGCTGAGCTCCAAATTACTGACTGACATTTACGTTGAGTGATTTTACCCATATTTGTAGAAAATAATTGTTGTATTCGACCGTTTTTTTTTAATTTGCTGTATATAACTGTACATTTTGTAAGATGTTCCATAATTGACCTGTTTGCTGTTGCACCTTTTCTTCATATGTAATTGGGACTTAATTACTTAACTCTTTCATTGTTTCCCTCTTTTTAGAGGAAAAGAGCAATCTTGGATTCTACATGCTCCCAGTCTTGTTCCGAGGAAGGAAAGATTCCAAGAGAGGAACGTACACCACTGCAGAAACATTGTCGTCCTTCATTGACGTTCAACCAGTAAGTATATGTGCTGGGGAGGTGGTAAAGTAATGACATGTAAGGGATATATTTTGGTTTGTGTTTAAAATCTTGCCATAGTAATCATATTTCATTACAAACAAATTCAATAGTTAATTTGTTAAGAGTTTCAAACCTAGGACAACTGATGAAATTGAGGTTGAAATGCAATACCTATGTTCTTACCAGATAAGGCATTGCCATAACATTTTATTTGTGTAAAACTTGAAAAGCAACCATTTTCAAGTTCCTAGTAATGGGCACGCTGGTCCCCAAGGAGGCCCTGCAGGGGCAACACTAGGCGCTTTAATCTTAATAAGTCAGTTCGTCATTATCTGTGGTACAACTACAAATGGCCTCAGATTTGTCATCACATCGCATTTCACTCATGAATGCAAGCAAGTCCTTTAACCTGCAAATGACATGTGAAAAATGCATGCTTATATTAACAGGCTGTATATGCCTTCCAGCTTAGTTGATGTAATGCTCTGAACGTGACCAGTTTGGGTACAGTTGACCTTTGCCGCAGGGATATTTAAGAATACCCAGTAATGTTTTGATGGGACAGGGATGAACATGCATAAACAAATTTGGGTGTCCTGTAGGTGATTGTGGATTCATAAGCAGAAGCATTCGACAAGCATCAAATATATATATATCAATCCATATAATTACAAATGATTTCTTCTTGATTTCTCTTTGGACTACAGGAGGTTCTCGACATCCAGACTTATGTTGATAACATTGATGAAGCAGTCAGGTCACAGCCATTTGTTGTTGTGCGTGGGAACATTCTCACACCAATACAGGCGTACGTCGTAGTAGAGAGGAGGATACTTCCTGCCGCAACACTGCTTAAAGCAGTCGACTTGTGCTTTAAGGCACTTTATGTGATGGATATCGAATATCAGCCGCAAAGCTGTTCTGTTTGGAAATTTCTCCAGATTGTGGTGTTCCAGTTTACCGATGGGGAGCATCTTACACCAAAGCTGCGGGAGGTCCGAGCCTTCATGAACATGCCATAAGCCATCATGATGTGTTCACGCCAAGGATGATTACTGGTGATATATTTCCTACAGATGAAACTGACACATCATCGTTTAGCACATTTTGGCTACTTGAACCAGTTTATTTTGGGAGAAAAAAAACTGGAAAAAAGTATTATTTTGGACAAAATAACCTTAAAGACAAACTGTTATGAGTTGGATTCAGCACATTATTTTACATAATTTAGACATGTTTGTGTAAGACTGAAGATTTGAGGGTGGGGTGAGGATCGCTGAATAATATAAAAAAAAGAGTGAATTTATACACAGCAGAAGTCTTTGTGTACATTTTAAAAATGATAAAGGCCTAATTGTTTTATCCCAATCATTGCTTAACATCCCCACCTTGAAAGTTTAAGAAAACAAATGAATATATGCCAAGTATAAATACAAAACATATTATTGGCTATAAATCTTTTGCACTGGCGTATACAAATGCTTATCGTGTTTGGTCTTAATCCCAAGAGTACTGTTTCATAACTCGTACATCAAAATGATATATTTCTTCATAAAACATGAGCTATGATATTTTCTGCGTTTAAAACAGCAAGTGGGGTATATGATTGTAAATTACATATACCATTAATTTTCATGTAATGTGTATCGTCCATTGACCCTACGCTGAACTCTCTGCTGAATGGACTGCATGCATTAATTTACATCGCGCAAAGCAGAAGTAGAGAAGTCAACATTTTCATCTACATTTTGCAAAATTGTATTGATATTATTGATAATATCAATAAAATCAATCAAACTGAGTATAGCAGGTAGGGTCAATTGATTTTTGTTGTCTTTAATCTAATCAAAAAGTTATAGTAGGCAGTGTGTATCCTTGTTATTTGATCAGTACCTGTTCACCATCACAGATAGCCAAACTTTCATGTGGTACTTCTGCACATGTCAAATAATCTAGAGGGATTTGAATTTATTTCCTCTTTTTTTTTCACTTCAAAAAAATGTGTGCATGTGTAACACTCTAAGGCAGAGTATTGGTGTGTCAGGATAAATGAACACTATGCCACACCCACAAAATATATATGATGCACATATTCATGTATGAAATCAGAGTACATGGGATACATACAGTGTACATCAAAGTTGTCATGCTGCACCAAAAGGGGCTATATTTGCATTTACTTTTTTTAAAAGGTTGTATTTTTTTCACCAAAAATTGTAATGTTGTAGTTGATGTTAACAAGTTTTGTTTTTACGTTTCTGATGAAAACAACAACATGTGTTTACTGTGTATGTTATTTGTGTTTCAGTTAAGCAATTATTACCCTTTAGATGAGAAAAAGAGTTGAGCAAATAGATGTTATGGAAAAAATGTTGAGCAATGATTATCCAACAGACGAATTAAAGAGTTGGGCAAATGGATATTGTGGAGAAATAGTTGAGCAATTATTACCCAATAGATGGTTGTTTTGATAGTTGGGCAAATGGATATTGTGGAGAAATAGTTGAGCAATTATTACCCAATAGATGGGTGTTTTGATAGTTGGGCAAATGGATATTGTGGAGAAATAGTTGAGCAATTATTACCCAATAGATGGGTGTTTTGAGAGTTGGGCAAATGGATATTGTGGAGAAATAGTTGAGCAATTATTACCCAATAGATGGGTGTTTTGAGAGTTGGGCAAATGGATATTGCGGAGAAATTGTTGAGCAATTATTACCCAATAGATGGGTGTTTTGAGAGTTGGGCAAATGGATATTGCGGAGAAATTGTTGAGCAATTATTACCCAATAGATGGGTGTTTTGAGAGTTGGGCAACTGGATATTGCGAAGAAATTGTTGAGCAATTATTACCCAATAGATGGGTGTTTTGAGAGTTGGGCAAATGGATATTGTGGAGAAATAGTTGAGCAATTATTACCCAATAGATGGGTGTTTTGAGAGTTGGGCAAATGGATATTGTGGAGAAATAGTTGAGCAATTATTACCCAATAGATGGGTGTTTTGATAGTTGGGCAAATGGATATTGTGGAGAAATTGTTGAGCAATTATTACTCAATAGATGGGTGTTTTGAGAGTTGGGCAAATGGATGTTGCAGAGAAATTGTTGAGCAATTATTACCCAATAGATGGGTGTTTTGATAGTTGGGCAGACTGGGAGTTGGGTAAAAACTGGTTGGGCATTTAATTAACCAACATTAAACTTACTCAAAAGTTGGGCAAATAGAAGGTTGGGCAATATCTAACTGGGTAAAATTGGTTGGGCAAGAAATTACCCAACTGAAAATATAACCAACTGTTAGGCAATTGTAGAGTTGGGTAAAATATGATGGGTCACCAACTGATGGGCAATTTAATTTGCCCAACCACATAGCAAACTGATTACCCAACATCAGTTGGGCAGATTTTAACCAATAGTTGTGTGGACCGTATGTTGCTCAGTGTTGGTTAAAAGTTGGGCATTTTTTTGCCCAACTATTTTAAGTGTGCGTGGTATTGAATTCATGATAAAAACAGGTCTGTAACGATCTGTATATCTTTAAGGGTTGGCTGTATTATGGTTAATCCTATCATTCATCTTTTTTTTTGTAATTTCTTCATTTTACAATTATTGTTTTGTTTTCAAATTTCTTCTTTAACTAATATTTTCCTTCCCTTCGTATCTTACCCGTGGTATTGAATTCATGATAAAAACAGGTCTGTAACGATCTGTATATCTTTAAGGGTTGGCTGTAGTAAAAGTATGATCATTCCATTAATTCATTATTTCCTTTTATTTCTTCATTTTACAATTATTGTTTTTGTTTTCAAATTTCTTCTATAACTAATATTTTCCTTCCCTTCGTATTTTACCCGTGGTATTGAATTCATGATAAAAACAGGTCTGTAACGATCTGTATGTCTTTATGGGTTGGCTGTAGTATGATTTGTTCTATCATTCATTATTTCCTTTCATTTCTTTATTTTACAATTATTGTTTTTGTTTTCAAATTTCTTCTATAACTAATATTTTCCTTCCCTTCGTATTTTACCCGTGGTATTGAATTCATGATAAAAACAGGTCTGTAACGATCGGTAAGTCTTTATGGGTTGGCTCTATTATGATTGTTCCTATCATTCGTTATTTCTATTTATTTCTTCATTTTACAATTATTGTTTTTGTTTTCAAATTTCTTCTTTAACTAATATTTTCCTTCCCTTCGTATCTTACCCGTGGTATTGAATTCATGATAAAAACAGGTCTGTAACGTTCTGTATGTCTTTATGGCTTCGCTGTACTATGGCTACTCATTTCATTCATTGTTTCTTTCATTTCTTCATTTTACCACTATTGTTTTTGTTTTCAAATTACTTCTATAACTAATATTATGTTTTCCATAATGCAATGTCTGAGTCAGGGGTTTAAGTCCAATATCAAAGTACAACATTCCTCGAGGATTGAAAGATACACTAACACTTCCACCCGATAAGTACATAATTATTTAGCAAATTATTCATTTTATCTACTCATTAATCACACTGGAGACACAATCTTTTAGATTTATCATATGAATTGTGCCTATGCTTTTAACATTTGTTTTTTTATTCAAGGTGTAGTTCACATAATGCTCTTCCACAGTTTTACAAGAAAAAGTTAAGTTCTTGTCATGCAATTTCAATGTGAAAGAAACCGTGTAGAAGCGATTTGAAAGGTTGATGTGTATTGGTTACTGTGAGGTTTGAGAATAATCAAAATGATAAGACTTGGGATCAGCCGTGCTAAGAGTCACATGCACTGTACACAGAAATGTGTATATGGAACTACAAAAACATGTGGCATGAAAGTTGTGGTCCAAAACCTTTAGCTGCTATTTGTCATATTCTAAATATGAGGGCATTTGAAGAGCCATCCTTTTCAGGGGAACATTGTTTTTCTTTCTATGATACTCTTCCATATTAAAAGAACAATGATAACAAATCTCACAAAATATTTTTCACCTTTCCCAGAGCTCAACCTTCTTTCTAAAGGGATTGGGTATCTTTGCCTCAGATTATAAACAAAATCCTGGATTGAGCTCATGCTGCAATCATAATTATAAACTTTTAGGTCAGTCAGGAATCCCATGACTTTTACAAGCCTGTTTGATTATCAAAATATTAATGATTGGAATTAGACATTTCAAAAAACGTTTTCCCAACGGTTTTTAAAACACTACAGTCTATTTGGGGAAATGAGTATGGTAAAACCGGTCACGCAAAGATTTTTTACTTTTTTAAAGCACTTTATGATCATTTTGAAGCACAACTTGTTTAGGGCTTCAATATTACACCATATCACAGACACTGATTACACGTAGGGCCATGCATCTCAGATTTGTAACACTGGAAACATTGTTAAACACTGCATTAAAAATAAAATCTCCTATTACACCAATGTGACAACTGGCAAGCATGTAGGCCTACCCGTATATTTATAGAGGACATTGATCAGAACACGGTAAATACCACCATATATACAGACAACAAAACGTGTGTATAGACGGTAGGTCCATGGTATATACCTGAAGCAATTCTCTTATTTAAACATACGAGTTGAGATCCACTAAACTTGGATTTCTTCTTTTCATGCGATCAATAAAATGACGAGTTCATAGTCTGCATACACACTTGCACGCAGACTCACGGCTCACGCAGAGAAGCAGGAAGGATTACAGTGAAACCTGTCTTAAAGGTACTATGTCCCTTTTGCAGCCAACCTTAAATGATGTAGAAACTTTGCAGGAATTATGAATATGTCATGTATGTCCTATCTGTGAAATTTAAACGTTAGCAGTGTCCTCATATTCAAATTATGCAAGGAGAACCGTTTACTTGCTAGACTTCACTGCCAGACACTACTGAGTGACTGACTGGCTTTTTTTCTTATTTGGTAACAACATACATGAAAAGAGTTGTAAAGGGTACATGAGCATTTGTCTACACCAATAACTCACTTCTTGTGATGGCCAAGATTAAACTGATTGAATCTTTGCGCAGCATAAAACGTATGACCACTCGGTACAATATTGTCTGAAAATCGAGACTATTACTTTTGGGCTCTATAGCCCTAAAGTCGATTTGACAACTAATAGTCGTTATTTTCCCACTTGAAAACATTTTCAAGCCCCACCTTTTTTAGGGAAGTTCTAAATTAGTATTATCTTTCAAATGCAGTTGGAATTTAACTTTTTCATTTTTTTGGCCTGCAAATGGGACATAGTCCCTTTAAAGGTACTATGTCCGATTTGTAGGCCAACAAAATGAAAAGGTTAAACTCCAACGGCATTTGAAAGACAATACTAATTTAGAACTTCCCTCAAAACGAAAGGGCTTGAAAATGTCTTTTAGTGGGAACCTAACAACCGTTGGTTGTCGAATCGACTTTAGAGATTGCAATCCATTTAGTAAATAGTCTGAT